>PNEQ01092825.1:0-42050 GCA_003012365.1 Medauroidea extradentata
ACTCTCAAAATAATATGAATTATTTAACTGACTCAAATAGCCCCTTAGTGAACCCAAATAGCCCCACACATACAGCTATTCAAGTATTTTACAATGTTGATGTATTTTGGCCATACTTTATGTATTTTTAATCTTATCGGTTTCGAAATTCAGGATTATGTAAGTAAATAACTGTAAATATGATTTTTATTTTTAAAAATTTTTTTTCATCAAAGGATATTAACTTTTTTATCGTTTCTCTGTTAAGGTACTCAAATAGCCCCACTCTACCCTAACTATGATATCTCGTTTAATTTGTAAATGTTTTCATTCGAGTTCGACGCTTGGTTTTTTGTGATCTTTGAACGATTCTTGCAATGGGTTCGTGTTATGAACTTCAAATTTTTTTTCGGACAGACGCCATTGCGGGCGAATGCTGACGTAATGTAGAAACTCACACAATAAAACAAAACAATGGAAGAAAAACCAGTAAACTGTAGTCAACAGACATAAATCTTGCAGATAATTCCTGAAAGGAATGTGGTCATATCCCAGAAGACGACACAAGGACAAGCACGGATATAAACAACACGAAATTAACTCCTAAGTGGAATATAGTCGACTGGAGGACGACAGAATACGGCATCATTCGCCCGCAACGGTATATGACAAAAGACTTTGATGTTCACTTGGTTTTTGTTATTACTACGTTCCCTTAACTTGCAAATTTTGACTTTGTCATGTCACTATGGGAAAACTATGAGTGTTAAAAAATGTTTACAAGTGGAAACTTTAGTCACGAGTAACGTCTATGAAGCGATCACTATGCCGTGAAAATATAAAATTTTGCATTATTGCCACGTGAACACCCTTAATTTCGCTCCAAGCTAATGACGAGATGGTGCGTTAGCATAGGCCATGGCCAACTCCTTTCCTAATTCAAGTCCTTTTGTAAGTTTGTGTGTAACCGTTTCTAACGACCTCACTGACGAAAATACGTAAAATCCAATAAAAATTTAAGGGTATATATTTGTACATTTGCAGGAACAAAATTAGTATTGTAGCAAAGTTAGTGGGTTTAGAATGCAGGATAGTGTCGCAATAATGGGTGGTACTTGAAGGGAAGACTCGAGCCAGTAGAGCGTTTGTGCTTACAGGCGATGAGGGAAGTGGTGAGTCAGCAAGAGTAGCCCTTAGAGGTAGCGTGCTTCCAGGTCCAGGTCGTACTTGTATTTTATCCTTCGCCTTAACACTGTTGCCTGGTTGGCCTGCTATAGCCTTTTGTTGTGCGAGTAGTATTTCGTGCAGCTGTCCACACTACACAGCGATAACCATTGCGCTCTTCCACTACATGAGCTATCTAGGAGAAAGACGAAGCATAACTTTGATAACTTGAATAAGTATCGGTGTCGGTGGAATTCTGTCCCGCAGCTTGCCGTAAAAAAAAATGTAGAATAGCTTAAATACAACTGCCATCTTCCCATTCCATCACATATCACTTTCGTATATCTTCAGGAGATTATCTTACTGCTATTCTTTCGCTCGCCTTAACAGAGTCGGTGCCTCGCCCCCCCCCCCCTCCCTTTTTGCGGCCCACGGACATTTTTGTGTACAAAAATCCATACTTCTTGCCTGCTGAAGCCTTTTGTACCAATAATGTATCGTATGATTGGTATAATATCTAGAAAGTTTAACAACACGATGAAAAAAAAAAAAAAGAAGCAAAAAGCAAATTAATATATATTGTTCTGGACAGTGATTCACAATACATTTCCCGCAAATTGTTTTTGTTTGAAGTATTTATCTTCAAAACTGGCTAATCCAAATGCAATTTCATTACCATGGGTTACCTTATACCAAATTATCACATATGTCAAACCAGGCAACACTCTTAATGATACTGAGCGGCGAAATCCTAAATACGATACATTAAACTTTTTTTGTATCTTTTATGGGCACTGTCTACCTGCATGACTGGATTTATTTGATTGGGCATACTCCATTGCGAAATAAATGACTGTCACAAGAAAACTAAAAATAAAAATAATGCAAGACAACATAAATAAGCAGAGTATGCTTTCGTCATCATGATACATACACAACATAAAATTCCAAAAAACTGGAATCTGGTCAGATAAAACAAGGAACAAACAGAAAATAAAAGAAATAACAAAAATATAAAAAACCTAAGTTGATATTCCAGTTCACGAAACGTCGTTCATACTGACTGTTTGGAAAACTACTGTGTTTTATTTCGTCTCATCGTTTGTGTTGTTTGTTGTTTTTTCTGTTTGTGTCCGACATCTTTGTGTTTTGTTTAGTCTCATCGTTGTGTCGTTTGCTGTTTTTCTGTTTCGTCTCATCGTTGTAACGCATGCCAACTTAGGTTTTTTATATTTTTGTTATTTATTTTATTTTCTGTTTGTTCCTTGTTTTATCTGACCAGATTCCAGTTTTGGAATTTCATGTTGTGTATGTATCCTGATGACTAAAGCATACTCTGCTTATTTATGTTTTCTTGTCTTATTTTTATTTTTAGTTTTCTTGTGACAGTCATTTATTTTGCAATGGAGTATGTCCAAGCAAATAAATCCAGTCATGCACTCCCATTGCACAGTTCTTTCAAAGATCAAGCCTACCTGCATGTTATATGCTCAGAAGTGACGGAACTATAAGGGCGACCTTGAAGCGCGCTTCGTCACAACGATACAGACGATGAAGAACAGTGCAAGATTCTGCCGATTAATTTTTCCTATGGGACTTTGGGCGGCATATTGGAGGGCTTCGGAACAATGTTTCTAATGAGCAAGTCTTAACAATATCATTTGACCTGGTCCGAAGTATGTTTTCTTCTTCGTACATTGACACACTGGGCCCGTGTGGCATACTTTTGTAAAAATACGCATTTACGAACACACTGCAACTTATTTTAAGCGCATGGTAAGAGGTGCCCTTTTAAGACATTCCATAGGATTACAGTTAAACGTGACGAATAAACATATATATGTGTATATATAAGTGTACTGGGTGGCCAGAAACAAACGCATAATAAGCAGACCACGTGAATCCTGGGCTAAGTTGGAGACAAACATGACAGTGGCAAAATGTTGTATAATGGCATTTTATGTGCGCAATGTTGCAACACAGCACTACGACCAGGCATTACTTCATGTATGTTACATCAAGTAAACATAGAAGCATGCTTGGACTGCTCAGGATTTTAACCTGGACCCATAATATGCAGTTTAGAACAGTGGTATAGTCTGTTTCATGTAACTTGTCCGTATTTTGACATTTCTCTTCTGAGAAATGTGTCAGACAGTTCCACTGTTTGGAGCCTTAAACCTACATGGCTTCCTGGAAAAGCACGGTCTCCGCAAACCTATGTGTACTGACGCGTTTCTCAGAAGTGAACTGTCAAAATACGAAACACTTACATGACACAGACTATAGTAAGATAAGTAAGGTATACGTGAAGCGCAACAGGGGAATAACTACAGTGCTGTTGCCACACTGTGGACATAAAGTGTCACCGTACATCTTGCCACAGACATGTTTGTCTCATATTTTGCCCAAGACTCGCGTGGTGTGCTTGTTAAGCCGAATTCACAACCACACTTAACGTACGTTAAGTATTACAGATTCGATTCACAACAACATTAATCTAAATATGCGCGGAAGGCAGTAAATAATCGTTATTTATTTTTAATTTTCGAAGAGAGTTAAGTAATTTATGACCACGAGGCAAATTATTCCTCAATATAAATTAATATTTATTTGAGTCTCACATTTGCAAATGCTGGATTCACAACCATCACTTAGCGTACGTAAGTAGGAAGCAGAAAGTTGATCAACTCTGTTACGTATGTACGCCCGCTATACGCGAAGATATGAATGCTAGCAGCACACTCGGTGTTTCTACTTTTACACGTACGTACGTTAAGTGGTGGTTGTGAATCCAGCTTTACGCTCTTGTTTCTGAATATTCTGTTTACGCAGACTATATACATATTTATCTCCGTTTTCCATAAAAAGAAAATAAAAAAAAAAGTATTCGCAGAACACGGAGATAAAGGTATGTGCAGAAACAGTGATTTTAGCAACTCATCTTCATTGTCGAGAGGACGTCGTGTCATATCTTCTCGTCCTGCACAAACACTTGGGGACGCCGGAGCGTACACTTCACCGTGTCGTATCATCTTCGAGCACAGAGCTACCTACCTCCCTCCCCTAGCCTACCCTCACCACTCCACCAACAAGTCGTGCCTGGCAGCGCAGGCATGCTCTTCTGCAGGCGTCGCCATGCTTCGCCATCCTAGGACGCCATTGTTCCCTTTATGGTCTGCCTGAGCTTTCTTCCCTCGTCAACTCTTTCTTTCTCTTCCTCTCGTCAGCTTTATAGACGCTATGATAGACTCTTACATTCTCAGCTGCAGTTCGTCTCTTGTAGGTGTTACAATTTTTTGATAGCTTTAATTTATTTGAACGATTCTTACAAATGGTAAGGAAATGTAAGTACTGTAGGTTTCTATCGTCTCATCGATAGCGAAGTCGTTATACATGGAACCAGTAACTCATATCAGTTGAACCTCTTATAATACAAACCTACAGAGACTTTTTTTTGCGGTTCGTAATAATGAGGGTTGTATTATGCTTATTAAACTAAAAAAAAGCTTTAAAATGTTTATGCTTTTTTCGTAAAAATAATCCAAATATTCTTACTACATACATGACTTTTTTCAACCTTTAAACAGTATTTTATAGTATTTATGTGTAAAGGCTATTCACTGAGCTTTTAAGTAAGTAAGTACTTGACATCTCATTCCAAGGAGGAATATCCACTTTATTAAGAACTTTGTATTAACAAGGTTTGTATTAATAAGGTTCCACTATGAATTCAGATACAGAAAAGGAATCAACCATTGCGTCCTACTAACAAACACCGCAGAATTCACCTATAGCACGGCCGTAGAAGAACAGGTCTGGACACTCGCCTGGAAACTTGACCCCCTTGTTGTTTGGCTGGAGTTTTCTAAGTTACCGAAAATATTGTGTTTTATTGGCGCTGCAGTTAGGGCGGTCAAACTCAAACTCCGCCCGCCACTTCCTTCCCACTAAGATAAACGATTTATCAGAATGTACTTTTTATCAATTTATGAAATGCTTCTTTCGCTCATAAATTTAAGAAAAGGCTCCAGCAATCTTTATTTACTTTATAAATTTAACAATGGAAAAAAGTGGGCGGAGTTTGAGTCCGACCGCCCGAATCACAGCGCCAAATAGTACGACATTCTCGGTAACTTGGCGAACTACAGCCAAACAACAAGGGGGTCAAGCAAAATGCAATGGTAGATAGGCGAGTGTCCAGACCTGTACTTCTGCGACCGTGACCTAGAGTAACCGAAATCAGGACTGGTGGACCGTGATTCGACGAAATTTTTGTGTACTGAGCTGCATCACAAGACACGAGCATAAAATAGCATACGCTAAAATATTATTAGACTAACATTTCCGTGTTACTTCCTCGATGACTAATTTACGCCATTCTCATGCCTGATTGTAGTGATACAAATATTATCTTTAGTTCTTTAATGTTATGGCGTAGTTTGTAAACAAAACTCATCACAATGTTGGTTAATACTAATTTTTTTTTAACATTTTTGTAGTTTTTGTGTTGTTATCATTGACGGCATATACACGATTGCGGTGAAAAAAAGTCTCAAGTGTGGGATATTTTCAGTAATAATTAGATTAATATAACAGTCCTTACGCAATAATTAATAGCGTACGGAATTATGTTGCATACTGACTGGATGTGGTTTTATTGGACATTGCTATGTGATGTCTGTCGAAAAAAAGTTACAGAGACTAGTAAAACATAAAATAAGGCTATGCTTTAGTCAATACAATACATACACAACATATACTATCATAAATCGAATCTGCCGAATAATAAAAATAAGATCAGAAAAAAATCAGGTACCATAAAGTCGGACAACACGAGTTTGACGCCCGCTTTGGCAAAAGGACAAACGGATCAAACACATGAACCACATAAATGCGACATAACGATGATACGAAACCAAACACAGTAGTTTTTCGGACAAGAATAGAAGAACTATAGAATTTGTTCTCGTCTTCAGGCCAAGACCTGTTGTCCGAGAACACGAGTGTGACTGTTGACAAAAGCGTTACTCTCTTATGTACGCATTTACGTTTTTCTATTCTCTGTAGATATCTTTTACAGACATATGCATCGCAATGGAGTATGACCAAATAATTATATCTAGTCATAAACTCCCATCATGTCATGTTACATATTGTTTTGAAGTTGTATCGTTTTGTATAATAACAAAGAACTAACCCAAATATAAAATCACAACGCGTTAAATTTGTGCTAACTAGTATTGTGTTTAATACAAGATACTCCGTCTCCTAACCTCCAAATGGAAGAGTCTATATCACAGACAGAATTACTTACATTTTTATTGACTGTTTCGCTTTCAATTGCTATCGATGTAAAAATGACTCAAGGCACATAACTTGGTGGCAAACGTGAGCTTGTACGTCTGTCCTAAGCATACGTAACGTTTTAAAGGAGTTCATTGCAGTATTTAAGTTCCTAACCAACTAAATACACCCAGTAATTTAAGGTCACGTGCCGCTGTGGCTTTATCTAGCTAAACGTTTGTAACCAACCGAAACCACTCTTTTTTTGTTTAAAAAATTAGAACGCACTACAAAACTATTTTTAACAGAACTAAGACTGCTATGTGATTTATCGCCTGAAAAAAATTCATTTTCCACCATCTCAATGGATTGAGCATCACTTGCCAATGTAGGGAATTATACAGGTAACACAACATAATAATAATATCGGTAATAGTCATAAATGTAACGTGGCTTATTCGTCATATGCTAGGGAGTCATTAATGACGGTTGAGAGAAATGACAAATAGCCTAATAGAAATACATTACACTCCCTCAGTCGCACGATTTCACTAGCTAACACAACTGAGCATACTACATTGCAAATATTGTTTAGAATTGTTTGTAATTTTACAAGGATAGGTTTGTAAACTAACATCAAAACATTTATAGGTCAGGCGCTCCATTAAAAAACGTTACAAACCTTTATTAGTTAAAAATATTACAACTATCTACGAAAACGAATAGAAGAAATGTCCATGAAAAGTATGCGGCAAGATAAACAAATTCAGCCTGACACAATTGAAAATATTCTTCGTACCTTTACAAAAGGTTGTGAAAAATTGCTAGCAAAACTACAAAGTAGGCTACAGTTGCCAAGTTTGAAATGAGTTATTTTCCAATCACTTTTATGTTTGTAAAATTAAGTAAAATATTTTGCAGTGCAATACCAATGTAAAATAATGACAATAATTAATGCCAATTATTGTTAGTATGAAACATATCGTCAATAAAGGGTCGCAGTACTTTAAACAATATACACTTATCAATATACTTTTGCATATAATGTGTAATTTTCGTCCCAAGTTTAATATAGTTTTATTTACCAGTGGTTTATAGGGACTAAACGAATTGGTGGAAATAATTTTGCGCCAACTTGTTTTATTGCCACATGTGCACATCTGCAGCTTTGCTTCCTGGTTATTTACAGTACGTCTTTGTGCAGAGGCGTCACTCATTTGACTGTGCCAATCAGAACAATGCCACTGCGTCAACACACGTCTCTGATTTGCGAGCAGAATCCCAAGACGTTGAAAGTTGAAAACATCCACTAACAGACAGACCACGCGCAGCATAACCGCGTGTTTTCACTGAGGTATTAAAAAACAAGTAGGTGGAGAATTTTTCTCACCAAAAATCATTGGCTGTACGAACAAGTGACGCATAACCGAAACTCAAACACAGACCACTACAAGAATTATTAGCGTACAGTAGCAGTGCCGACAGAAGAAACACCAGCCTCCTTGATTCTAGCTGGTGGATGCGTATCTTCGTACGATGTGGGCAACAGTATAATTGTCCTTAAGGGGCCTCCCTAGAGAGGCTGCGTTTGTGTATGTTAGGCAGGAGCGG
The DNA here is from genome assembly GCA_003012365.1 of Medauroidea extradentata. Taxonomy (NCBI): domain Eukaryota; kingdom Metazoa; phylum Arthropoda; class Insecta; order Phasmatodea; family Phasmatidae; genus Medauroidea; species Medauroidea extradentata. The sequence continues at coordinate 8,041 of PNEQ01092825.1, forward strand.
TAAGGTTGCTACTAACCGACGTATGTGATACATTATCGCCTTTCCGCGCAAGCCACTCAGCTGGCGTGCAGTGCCTTACTACTGCACTTTTTCTTAAGGGACTTTAAGCAGCGACCACATTATTTTATTTGTGGTTAGCACAGTTCAAAACCTAACGCTTGTTGCTATAGTTGTGTTTTTTTTTTTTTAATCCGGTTGTTATTTTTTGAGATACGGCAGCCTGGAAAACACATTTTTGGCTATTTCGAGGGGGTCGAAAATTATGTTGCTAATGCACGTGCCGAATTTTTAAAATAAATAGCGACATAGTTTAAAGTGTATGTTATTTTCGTAGATATACAGATATAATGTGCGTAAAATAGTTTCGTAAAAAAAAAAAAAGAATAGTCGTAACTCGCTGCAACGCATTTGAAACATAATTAGGGAGGCCCCTAAAGGCCTGCGTGTAAACAGCGTCGCAGCGTGCTATCAGAACTGCTTTTTTTCTAAAATACTTCTAAACTTAATTATAATGTGTGCGTTTAGGCCTACGAAAGATCAAACACTTCAAACTATGCCGGAATGGTAGTTTCAAAACATTACGTTGGTTAAAAACATCATTTCGGAGCCCCTCTAAATGGTTAAAAACAGCTTCTTTTTTAAATATATTATACCGTTCAGTGTAAGAGAAAGCTAAATGCCTTAACTTCGCCATTTAAATAAACACATTAAATAAATAATAATAATAAAACTACTTACGGGGTTCGTGTAAAACTACGATAGAAAGGTGTATTGAACTTTGCTTGCAACTTTCCACCAATAAAAAGACCACTGAAAGTGTCAGTCAGGCGAGTGTTATACGATACTACTGCACGCCGTTTACAGTGTCCTGCGGTAGAGGCGATACAGCGCGAGATGAGCCGGTCAACATCGCCTTTGGCGCCGTGCCTCACTCACACTAACACACGGCCACCAGGCGGGCGCCTTAACAACTTTCTTTCAAAAAATAAAATTCACTCATTCTATATAAATGCTAGCATATTTATCTTAAACGTGGCTTTACCCTGCCTGTTAACTTTTTTTTTAATACAAATAAACTTTCACAACGCCATTCTGCTCTGAGAACGTCTTCCATATTGTCATAAATGAGCATTTATGACTTACTTTTGTTTAAACGTCTATGTAAGTATGTCCAACCGCTTCGCTCAGTGGTCAGAGCTCCCGGACTGTGAGCCTAGGGTTCCGGGTTTGAGTCCCGGGGCGTTTCACTGAAAATTTAAATGGTTTAAAAAACATTATTTCTACGAGACATTGTTTTTTTTGTATGCATGTATTGTGACAATTTTTTACTCCAACGAAAATTTTTCAGCTTTCATAGTTTTTATATTGAACCGTATTAAAGTCAACATTTACCAAATAAAACGGCTTTGTGTATTAAAGAAAATTAATTTACTTGCCGAAATAAAAAATTCATTCTGAAGAACAGTGCCATGGAATACGACACTACATGTTTACAGACCTGATTGACTTTTCCTTGTATAAAAAAAATAATAAATTGAAAATAAAATATAACTAATTACAAAAAATTAAAATACCACTAGTGTAAAAATATTAACATGGTAGTAAGGTACACAAGAGTCAAGTAGGGTAAGCGTACCCAATTCGTGATACCGAGGCTTCGGAGTTCAGTACAAGATATATGTTAAACATTTGTTGTGATCTTGTGTTCGATTCATTGGTTACTTATCGTTGAAATTACACACGCCAGCTCTCTGTTAGTAACCTAGTAACTCGGTGTACAAACCCTTCCAAGTGTTGTGAAGTCCGCAAAGTAGTTTATCTCGATGTTAAGGTACAGCACGGTATATGGTCAGTTTACTGTCCCTACAAAGTACTACATTTTGTTGCAATATTGCCTGGCAAGACGGATAGCAAGACGTCCGAGCGGCAATCAGGTCAGCGTTGGGAAACCACGGAAGACAGCAACTCATCACCCCCCTCGTAGTTGCACAATATTGAGGACAAGTACGCCGATATATGGCGCTGTTACCAAGCAAACGGGTCTGTCTGTCTGTCGTCGAGCGGTCGTCCACCAGCACTCATCAGATCAACAGCAGTGCAGTTCTCCGCCGGGGACTCGGGCTCCAGCTCCGGCGGTGCGTGCTCGTCCGTCGATGCCGTCTCCTCATCAATCCAGCTTTCAGCAAGGTCGTCAGATCTAGTTATGTGGCAGCAACTATCAACTTAATATAATAACATTAATAATCAGTAATATTGCGCTCCCCTCCTAATAAATAGATCACATTGTAACCTGTTTTGTATTCAAGAGTACCTGCCATTATAGTATAGTAAATGCCCGTTTAACCGTAACTGTCTTCAGTCATTTAGCCCTAAATAACATCTTAATAAACCCACAGTGTAGCTACCATCTGAGTGAAACCCCCAAACTAATAATAACTTATGAACCCCCAATATAATAACGACTTACAAAATAAATCATTTTGTAACAATTTGTACCGATTTTGGTGAAAGTCTGAAACATGGATTGTTTAACTTATGTTTCTCGTGTGAATCAAAATTGTCCAAAAGGATAAAATATTGATAATATGTATGCAACATGAACAAAATGCTTAAAAGTCAAGTAATCTTACTAAGTAGTATATATGTGTACCAAGTTTGATAAAATTCAGTCCATAAGTTTGGGACACACTCGCACGTCAACACATGTACACGTGAACACACAGCCTACTTTTTCCTTCGAAAAGTAGGGTGAAAATGTTTAATATTGATGAAATATGGGTTACAACTATAATGACAGCACTCCAGAAGATACCGCCATGTTTGAGAATAGGTTTGCGGCTAAGTTATGTCTGCATAAGCTTACTATAATATGTACCAACAAATGTTGTGCATCAAAGCGGAAATGAGAAGGTGTAAGTAATTTTAACCTTGAACCTTCCAACCATTATTTATGCACGTTGTCGTCTTGTCTGAGGTATCTAGAAAATTAGCAATTTTAATTTAGTTTCCAAGGAATCTACATGCTTATGCTATATTGTATTTCCAGGGACATGAGAAAGAGTACGTTATGTAGAGCAAACAATTGTATTCACATTAAATGTGTTAACCTCTCTAGTCCCGAGTTAGCCTTGCTCATTACGTAACAACTAACTACTCAATCAAGCATGTGGAATGTCCGTCATGATTCAATGAATTATACAAGAGGTCGGACACAAATTTTTCGCAAGTGAGTTACGTGGCAGACGTTGCCGTTGGTAGGGATTTTTTTCCGAGGTACTCCCGTTATCTTCACCCTTAGAATTCCGATGCTCCTACATCGTTAGGCTTAAAATCATGCCAGTCTTTGTGTTCAGCAGACATCTATGGGCGCTCAGTACAGTAGCCTGTCAAATCTGGCCCATTCGCGTTTTTTTATTTTCATTTTAATATTTGCTGAAGTTTGGTAAGCATTTTAAAATTTATGTCGGTTTTAATATAATGTTTTTGGGTGATTGTAAACTTTTTTGCGATTTTTCGTGTTTATTTTGGTTATGAATTTATTTACTGCAATTATTATTGGCTTGTTTTTCTTTCATAGTTATTTTTGTTTCACTCTTGTTTTTTTTTTTTTCCATGACAGAACTACGATGTCGGACTCAAAACAGAAAATCGAACAGATTGTTTCAAATGTACCGAGACGCAGAAATTTCACGAATTCTTAAAAGTGCGTGGTAGATAAATAAACGCTGAAAACATCAATTGATTTTTATATTTTTTCGAAGCCAATATGGATACAATACTCAATGACAATCCTAGACATTGATATTTGCCAACTTTATGAGTAAATATTTATCCAGAACTACTAATTCGTTACACGTGATCTCTTGCGCCGCAGTTAAATGCACGAGGTTCCGGGGTCTGAGATTGCGCCTCAGAAGTTCGTAACACTGGAAACAATTTTCTTTAAAACGTTGGTTAAAACTATTGTCTAGGATTGCTATTGATTAATTTTCCCAAATTGTCTTCAGTAAACCTACAGTTACAGATCAATGCTCTTAGCGTTGAATTATGTACCACGCCCTCTTAAGAAGACACCAGGTTTGAAACTCTTGTAAAAGTTATTTACTTTCGCGATCTCTGTTAACGGAATTCTTCCTTGAGAATTGTAAACCAAAAGCAGACCTGCATAAAACGCACACTGACTACCGTGCTACCTTGTCACATGTACAACTGTCCACTCACTGGAGCAGCAGCCAATGAACAAGAAGCTGAAGCCATAGTGTACACTGGACTGTGGAATCTAGCCGGCTGGTCGTTGAATTCGTAAAATGTCCGGGTCTCTACTCATGAAACGTCTGTCTGCAAAATTCCGTAAATCACATCATACGCCAGAAAACGCTATCTATAGAGTAAGAAACAGTATACGAAATGTATAAACATGAAACTTATGTACGTACATGTGTGTGTATCGAACAGCAAATGTGCGAATGGTTTCCGTTTTAGTGCTTGTCGAATGGTTGAAGTCTTGGTCGAGGTACTGGCTTGTGTGTAAGTTTTTTTTTTTTTTTTAAACGAAATTGCTGTAGGTTGTTCGCGATCAAGTAAGCATTTTTGTAAACCATCGTGTGTATAACAATTAGAGGTTCGTGAAAAATTTCGCGGATTCAATGACCTGCGAACTAGACTCCACAATCCTATGTATATTCCAACTCGTGTTAACAGTTCATTCGCTGTCAAACCTGTAACAAGTAAAGCGTAATTGGTTCTATGTTTTATTACAAATGTGTAGAGATGATGGTTTATCGCGAAAATGTTTTGTGCCAAGATAGCCTTGAAAACACTGACACAACGTAGCTGTCTGCAGACCGATACCAGGCATCCAATATTACGATATCGGGATTCTTATTGGCTCAGTCAAATAGGACAACAGCTCCACGTACAAGCTAAAGCCAGTAATCTTCTGGTAAGCTGGACGTGTATTGAAATCCATCAAACAGTCAACTTTTACCGCGATAAACCATCATCTCTACAAATGTGTTATTGGCTGACTGTTTTCAGGGACGTATCTGGTAATCTGTGATCCAATAGGAAAGGGACGAAAATTCACATGCGTTTGAAATCTAGCTCATACTGAAACGAATCCGCGAATTTCACGTACCTCTAATAATAATATGCGAAAAGTATTATTTATTCTGACTTCAGGTGTTCACTTTTCAGTTCGTTACAATATGTAAACTCTGATTGTTACTTAACCTGCTTTGTATATATTTCAATTTGCACGAATCTATGAATTACTCGAAAAAAAGTAACTAGGATTTGTAAAGCGCTCATTTTATCCTGAACAACATATACTAAAGTATAGAGAACAAGTAGCATAGTCGTTAGCTTAGAATTGTACATTGTACCAACCCCGCTGCTGCAGTCAATCGCCTCTATTATACACGGCCCACAACTAGAGGGACTGTACATTCTTAGCACTTATGTGAATACAGAATTCGAAATGATGACATATTTTATCTTTTAACATATTTATCCTATTATTACGATGCATAATTTCGAGTGTAATAACAGTAGTGAAACGGTTTTGTCGTTTATAAAATAAAAATAGTTTCATAGGAATTAATTACTAATTACGTTCTCTTTTCTTATGTAAAACCAATTAAGACACCATACACATAGAGATAGTTTAAAAACACCGACAAACTTCTGCAGATTATTTGTTATAATACTTAAGAAAACATGGAAGACATATAGCACCTAAATGAAATATTAATGTAGCAAGAAGCTCTTGAAAATTGAAACTTTTGAAACAATGTTTTCTGAAAAAATAATCGGAAGCCATGTTAGATAAAAAGACAATTTCTAAAACACAGATGTAAATATCGTGATCTGTAATCCCGCAACAAATACTCGTTCAAACCTTCCGCCATTGCATTGCATACAATTTTCGTTGCGTCTGGAAAGCCAATCATTTGAAGAAGTTTTATTGAGTATTGTGACTTACGTATCAAAAAACTACAGTAGTATGTGTTATACCGGTTCCAGCCGAAAATTGGGTTAACCAAAAATCAGTATTTTTAACCGAAATCACCGTAAAAATGTTAGCCAATGAATTTCACATTTTACACAAACAATTTTATTGATATTTATATGTTAGGTTTGAAAACAAATATTAAATTAGGAATTGGTATTTTATCCAAAATCATCATAAAGTAGTTGGAACGGATTGTTACTCAAAACTTTAAAATTCTTAAAGTATTATCAATTTTACTCTAAAATTCAACAAGAAGTACTCCTCAGAATAACTGAAAAATAGCATATTTTCTAAGACAATATCAGTAAAATTAGTAACATTTTTGTCAATTTGTCGATTTTTTAAATTTATACAACCCAATTCCAGTTATGTTAACATTATTGCAAATTATAATAAGAAATGTAAAAATTACGTTTACAGTGAATTGTAAAAATTTTGTTTATTATTTTCATCAACTTTTCTGCGTGGTTCCAAAAATGTGCTATCATTTAAAAATTGATTTTATATTGAGTTCAAATCCACGTACAATATCTTCTGGAGACTAATCATAAATATATTTTTCATAAAAATATGCACTGAAAAAATCCATCCTCTAAAATACATGTAATTTCTCACAAGAGGCTTTTAATTTCTCACAAGAGGCTTTTGCCCGTTGTTCATTAGTTCCTCAATATTTCTAGTATTACATGTTAATAATGCTTCCAGAAAATTGGGGTAACATTCTGTAAAATCTTTAAAATCAACTTACTTGTTTGTTATTTTGTCATGATTATAATGTACGAATTTAAATTTTTACTAACTGCTTGAAGATATGACGAAACATCAAAATGTTCGTCCTTTTTAAATATTGTGTTAATAAATTGCGATACTTGTATAGTATATATTCTTTACTATTGGATATAGCTAAATCATTACCACAACTTATAAATGTTTTGAACTTACTCATTTCGATTTTTTTGTTTATTACAGAGTAATTTTTATTAGATTCTATAAAATATTTTTTATTTATTATTTCATTAGTTTCGCTATGTTAGGTTAGGCTAAGCTTAGTTATGCTCGCGTAGGTTAGGTTGTGTAAGAATTGTTTTATATATGCCTACGAACGTTAAAACATAATTAAATGTTGGTTAAAATCTATTTCGATAAATTTGAAAGTGCAATGACTATTTCTGTTATAAAATTCAATTTCAAATTCATGAGGATTTTCGTTTTAATTTAAAACCTTAAGCCTATTTAAATGAATCCCCAGCAAATTATTCGTGTTTTAAATTATTCAGTATTTTTAATTTTACATTTTTTTATTGACAGCTGTTGTGATATTGAAATAAACCTTTTTCCTCTCGAACAAAACAGTTAGAAAAATGGAAATAATAATCAACTTAATATTTATGTAAGAGTCCTAGCACTTGTTTCATTTAATAAATAAAAAATTGGGGCTGTAGTAATTTTGTTAATATAGTATACATGTATTTAAAAATTGCAAATTAACTTGCCCAATATCCTTTGCACCAGCCGTCAGCCTTTTTGCTGTGTCGCATCCAAGTCATACACACTCAGTCTCCCAGTTCTACTAAGAGCGACTTGTTATAAGGAATTTAGTATTACGACATGTAGCATAGAAAGGGGAGAAGCAAACATATTTTTTACTTTAATGCGTACACACGAGTATGCAACTGCTATTTCCTTGTTGTTGGTTGCATTCCTAGCAAGCGTAGCAAGACCTTGTGTGATTTACTATATCCATTTCAGGTGTGGTAGCATAATGCCGACCATTATGCATCTTCCTCGTAAGTTGCATATATGATGTGTTGTAACTTTCCATAAGGAGTATGAAAGTGAATTTTGTAGGTGTTTTTCAGACAAATTATGAAGTTTCACAGTTGAGAAGTGCAATAACAATTAGCAAACTACCCCTTAACTACTACATACTGTAAAGTAGATAGCGCCCACTGTTATTGAAATGTGAAAACCCAGTCTACATAAATACATAGCAATGTATCGGGACTGCTAAACGAAAACATTATCTGTCTTTCACTACAGGTACACATTCCATGTGTTGTGGGTTGCCTACCTTTTTGTTTCCAGATTCTCAAAAAAGGCACCTGAACATATTCGGACAATTGAGCCTTTTTGTTTCATATAAATCAATATTCGATAAAACATCGTCAAATATTCGACTTTCCATGTATATAAAAACGGAATTCGGAAATATTGGTTTTAAATATCGACATATTGTTGATGAACTACCGACAATTCACTACATCGATAATTTTTTTTGCCATCAGTTTGCTACTTAAGCACCTCACATTTTGTATGTATAGTAGATAGGCCATTCTCCACCCACCATGACAAACTGGTTTCAATTTCTGGCGGAATTAGTTTGGATTTTTAAGTTCAGCAAATTTGTTCGACGTTGCCGTCGGACAGCGGAATTTCCGGGAGACTTCTGTTTTCCAAACTTTCATATTCTGCCTGTACACCAGTACCATTTATTTTCACCTTATCCAATCTTTAGGCTGGCATAGACAATGGGTAACTCTCTTTTTTCTCTTAACTCTCCTTCTTTCTCTTACTCTCTAATTTTTTCACCTGTCACATTGCCATGTAAATTAAATGTGTCCCTTGTGCTGGTATTGCACCCGTGGTATAGAACATACATGTTAGCCCTACTCACAAACAAATTTATTTACATAATCGTTTTTTTAAAACGAATGGTGTTCAGAGTACTCTACCCGAGAATTTGAGTGACTTTTCGCAAACATCTTGTGACAAATGTTTGCCATTTACAGTGTTGTCACAAATACTCGCCAGTGAATCGATAGCATGGATTTCGAAATAGATATCATATATATGTATGTATATATATATATATATATATATATATATATATATATATATATATATATATATATATACACACACACACACACACATATATATATATATATATATATATATATATATATATATATATATATAAGTTGGGTTTTCAGTGATATTTTGATATTTTATGGAAACATATTTTTATAGGTATTTTCCAGCGCAATTTGATAATTTTATATCAAAAACATTTTATTATTTTTAAGTGTGTAACTTTGTTTGAGTAATGTTTGCTATGCATTTAGTTAGGGTGTAATTAGTACGAAATAGTGTAATGACGTTTGTATGTGATAACCAATAATTGAAGACAATATTTTCTTATTACATACGCGAATCCTTACGCGATGTTTAAAGTGTATATTCCTCGATATTATATTTAATGTACAACATATTCAGTAAATGGTCTGTACAAACTATGCATAATGTCGACTACTTCACTATAGGACACGTGACCGCTGAAAGAAGACATGCCTCCTCGACTCCACGCAGAATGTGCGAGAAGGCAAGTCGTGCAGGATTGGCTCGGGCAGCTCCCATGGCCGTCGTGAAGTAAACAATGCTTGCATAATCCCAGGGTCGCGACACAGCGCTAGCTGGCCGCACGCCTAATAGCGAGCCAGTTGGTTCCTGGCTTGCCTCCTCTGTGTCCGAACACGGGACATCATTTTATGACGATGATGATATGGGTGTTCTGCTCGAATGCAGGTTTATAACCACGGAGGGCGTCGGGTAGAGGAAACCACGCCGTCCTCCGAGGTCAGGTAGGCGAGGTGGTTCTGTGGTAGTTCGCTATTATCTTCCGGAATGTATGTATATGAGGGGACAATACAACACTCAGTACTGAACCCAGAGAGTCAAAGGTAAATGTTGTCCTCCATGTCGGAAATCTAACCCGGGACCCTTGGCTTACCGATGGGCCGCGGTGGTCTAGTGGTCAGACCGTTCGCCTCCCTCCTAGGTGATCCGGGTTCGATTCCCGGCGGGGTCGGTCCCGGGATTTCCACATGTGAGAATCGTGCCGGACGATGCCGCAGGTCGGTGGGTTTTCTCGGGGATCTCCTTGTTTCCCCCGCCCTTTCGTTCCGGTGCTGCTCCATACTCACCAGCGGTAAAGACCTCGATTCGTCCTTGGCTCACCAACCGAGAGCTATAACCACTTAGCCAAGCGGTCGGACTGTAATATTATTGGTGTTTAAAGTGACATGAGCTATGATATTTCCTGTATTTAGGGTGCTGTTTACCTGCGCGGTAGAGGCTCAGACGCGACGGAGATATAAAGGTCGCCACATCGCCTCAACGAACCAACCTCTGAACTAGCGTGCAAGATGTCCGCTGATCCAGTTTTACTGTGGCTCGAAGAGGCGACCATATAATTTTATTGGTGGGAAATCTGTAGCAAAGTTCAGTTCACGTTCCTATTTGAGTTTCACATACATCCGGTTAGTACATTTTGAGGTACGCCAGTCTCAAAAACTTAAGCCTGATAGCTTTAAAACTGTGCTTTTTATGAGCATGATGTACTTATTAACAGTGACATTCCGTACTTTTTTCCAATTTTTTTTCTTACATTCGCTAAATTAAAACATACATAATAGTTTCGTAAATAAACATTTACGATCACACAGCAACGTATTTTAAATGACTGGTAACCGACGCCCTTAAGGGTGTTCAAGTGTGAATTTCGTAATTTAAAACTTCTACAAAATAATGTTAGTTTTGCAGATGTTACTATAGGAACAACATTTTCCTCTTGTGGTTGAATTTCAGCACACTACACACATACCCTCATGACAAAAGTCACAATTTGCATGATACTGGAGTATACATCCAACATAAACTAACGGACTAGAAGAAATAATTTACACTTACGTTAGATGTCATGAGCTTCGTGTTATAAGTAAGAAATTTTTTTAAAACGTATTTTATATACCTAAAGAATTATGAAAATAAAGGATAATATATCGAAAATTAGAGATGTATTGGTTACAGTTATGAGCAAGAACTATTTTAGGGCTATTAAATTATTTATTTGCTAGAAAATAGGGCCGTTCCTCCTCTTAACGACGATACCTAGTTAATAGGTTATCTATTCGAACAGCCAATTCGTCGTTATGTATTTCAGTGGTAACTAGTACACGTCCCTTTCTAGTGTCAGGAGTTAGCCATAGCCTATGTTAAGAGCGTTCCAGAAGGAAAATAATCATAATTATATATTTGTATGACGTTACTTTGGAGTACAAAATCCTCTTACAAAAAAGTTTAGCTCGGTCAGTTTCCCAATCATGGCATTTCAAAGTCAACATTTTCGTGTTTTTAGTTCGTACACCCCACAAAACCGACCAACATAATAAAACGAAATAATTCACAGTAAAAGTACATGTAACTGGCTAGGGCTTTACGTATATAAAACCCAACACAAAATATTTAGGTATTTAAAAAAATTTCTAAAAGTAGCAAAAATTTGTCCCAAATTTCAGATTTTAAACAATACAAAACAGCTATGTCGGGAAATCATGGGTAACCGAAATCGGATGGCCGGAGCCAGGGTTTGAACCAGCGTTCTCCCGAATGTAAGTCCAACATTTACCGTTGCGCCACATTGCTCAGTAGAAGACAATCGAGAGTTACTACATCCAATCACAGACCGCGAAGCAAAGTTACAGATGTGGCCGTAAAGTGTTTGAATTTGAAACGAAATACACGCAGAAATCTTATCACTGCAATCCCGCTGCTCTACTATATAGGGACAAAAGAGAAGTTGGACGGGAATGATATTGTTTCCCCGGGTGCGGCTTGGGTCACGTGGTCGTTGAATGGGAACGCACTTTGTGGTGTGGAGTTTCTGGTCGACGAAGACCTACCAGACCTGTTCGTGGAGCAGCTGTTCCCCTCGCACCCCCTAGTCGAGACACCAGTCTACTTGACCTTGATACAGGGTCCCTTGCCGTCAAGGGTACCGGGTCGCACCTCCCATGTACAACCACTACTCCTCGTATTACCCTATCGCTTCATTCTACACTATATAGGCTACGTACTCCAGGTAAATACATGTATGGTGCAACATAGACGTACTATACTATTAACAAAGATGGTGATTTATTGCGGGAAAAGTTGATTGCTTGCTAGGCTTAAGGGTTTGTGGACGCTAGCTTTTTTTTTTTTTTTTACGTTCGGTGCTCGGAAATGGGGATGGCTATGAGTAGGTGCAGGAATATTTCACGAGTTCAATGACCGACGTGATAGAATCCACAGTGCTATGCATACTCGAGACCTGCATATTCGTTCACTGTCTGTTGTTCCAGTGAGTAGCAGCTGATGTACAAATGGTAAGGGCTGGTGTATAAATAGGACAATGGATTCTAACGCACATGTAGTTGACCTCGCGAAAAATTCATTTCCCTAGCTAAAGGCTAAGTCGAATATAACACGTCCGTCAAACACTTCATCGCCTCTAGGCGTGCAGTGTCTTTGTAGAAACCGTCTTTCAACAGGACTTCAAGCGATGACCCTATTATTTTATTTGTGGGAAATATGATATAAAGTCCAATGCAGGTTTCTATGATTTGGTTGCCCGATTACGGTTGATATTTTCTCAGCTACAGCAACGTGAAAAAGTCATTTTCAGCACTTTTGAGGAGTTTGGGAATCGTGTTTTTAATAACCGGACGGAATTTTTAAAATCAAAGGGACACAGATTGATGTGAGTCTTCTTTTCGTAGATAAACGCATTATATACCATGTTACAGCATGTCTCACACGCCAAGTCCACTAACTCTTAAATGTAATGTACAGTATGTCTGTAAAGTCATGTTTAGGGCTAGGAAAAATTAGCGAGTTCCATGAGCTACATGCTAAATTCCAATGTCCTATGCATAATCAAGCCCCGTCTATTCGTTCATTGTCTGCTGTCTGAATGAGTAGCAGGTAATGGACAAATGGTCACAGGAAATCAATGAAGAAGATAGAAATGTGGAACCTATACCGAATAAAAAGAAAACTCTCCAAGTTTCTGAACTATGATGTGCATGCACGTGTGCACACAGGTGATGACGCAAGACAACACGAACTGTGCAGCAGCGGATCAGCCGTGCACAATGATTATGCGTTAAAAATGTATTACTAGAGATGATAGTTTATCGCTGGAAAACTTGACTGTTTGCTGGATTTCAACACACGTTCAGCTTACCAGAAGATAACTGGCTTTAGTTTATACTTAGAGCTGTTACCCTATTTAACTGATGCTATAATATTCCATACGTAATATCTGAGCCTGTTATTGGTCTGCAGACAGCTACGTTGAGTCACAGTATATCACCTAATCATATATATTGCAAGAAATTACAGCGTTTTCAAGGGTATGTTGACACAAATCAATTTCGCGATATATCAACATCTCAATTAATAACGCTTTTATTTAGATTCTGGTGGGCCCCTATTTGACTGGGTCAATGCTGAACGTCTGTGATTCGTCTGTGAACAACTAAACCCGTCCCATAACCGTCTCCAATTATACAAGTCTGAAGGCACTACACGCAAGAACAAGCTGGTATATATTTCCACCATCTCTAAAGATAAAGAAATGAATAGTGCAACGCAATATATGTTCTAAACCGTAAATACCAACAAATCATTGTTTACACGTCTCGTAATTATCATTTCTTAATGTGTCCGCCTACTGGCCGTGTGTTTGTGCGAGTGAGGTACGGCGCCAAGGGCGATGTTGACCGGCTCATCTGGAGCGGTATCACCTCTACCGCAAGACACTGTAACGGCGTGCAGTGGTATCGTAGATCACTCGCCTGACTGAAACTTTCAGTTGTGACCCCAGTTTCTAATGGTAGAAAGTATGCAAAGTCCATTTCATGCTCTTAGAGTAGTTTCATACTAATCCCGTGACTAGTTTTAAGATATAACAAGTTGGAAAAGGTGTTATTTCTTTCTATCAGTAAATTGATTTTTTTTCTATTCGATATGATGTTTTAAAACCACCCTTCCGTCATTGTTTGAAGTGTATTTTCTTTTCGTACATTTACACAATGGGCACGTGTGGAATAGTTTCGTAAAATAACGTATTCACGAACACAATGCAACGCATTTTAAGTGCGTGTTAGGCGATGCCCTTAAGGTTGTTCAAGTGGGGAAAAAACATAATTTTATATTTGTATGAAATAATGTTAGTTTTGTACACATTACTTGAGATTATACATACTTCTAACGGAAAAAATCAGCTCATCTAGTTTTCCCGTAATGTCACTTCAAAATAAAAATTTGCAAAATTTTACTTCATACAAAACTTGAAAACCAGTTAACATAATGAAATGGAAAAAATCACATCAAAACTACATGTCATTGTCATATAAAACCCGTTACAAAAAATGTTTATGTTAAATAAAAAACTTTCGAAATTTGAAATTTTTTTGGTACGTTTAGAAATTTATTTTAAACACAGAAATATTTTATAATGGGTTTGTATATTCTTCAAGCCGTAGATGGTGACATGTAGTTTTGATGAGATTTTTTCCATTTCATTATATTCACTGCTTTTCAAGTTTTGTATGAAGTAAAAATATGCAAATTTTGACTTTGAAGTGACATTACGGGAAAACTGGCTGAGCTATTTTTTTTTCGTTAGAAGTTAATGTACTCTTAAGTAATGTCTACAAAACTAACACTATTTCATACAAATATAAAATTATGAGTTTTTCCATACCTGAACGCCCTTAAGAGGGTATGGGTTAGTGGACACGACAGGGTAAATTTTAAGCTATTGTTAAAGATGACGGTTAATGCCAACATACTCTTGAAAACGCTGCAGTTTCTTGCAACATATGTGATTGGCTTATATATGTCTGACACAACATAGCTGTCTGCAGACCAATAACAGACATTAAATATTACAATAGCCAGATTATTGGGGCCACGATTTTGTCGCGAAAAGATTTTTGCCACACTTTGTTTCAGTGACTCACGTGCACATCGGCAGTTCTTTTTCAAGGTTATTGGCAGCGTGACTTTGTTTAGACACGTTTCTCATTTGACTGCACCAATCAGAATAAGATTATTGTGAAACTGTACGTCTATAATTTGCCAAGGCAAGTGAGAGTAAAATCATCCAACCACAGACGATGTAGCAGATCTGCAGGTGTGCACATGACGCATCGAAACCAAATGTTGCAAAAATCTTTTCGCCATAAAATCGCGGCTCTACAGATTATTATTGGCTCAGTCAAATAGGGTAACCAGTTCTATGTACACGAAAAAACCAGCAATCTTCTGGTAAGCTGAAAGTACACTGAAACCTAGCAAACAGTCAAGTTTTCCCGCGATTAACCATCATCTCTATAGCTATTGTACATTAAAGTTACTTCCGCTATTTGATAACTGTTTGTTTAGCTTGTTATTGAGGACCAATAGCAGGCATTCATGAAAATACTCACAGAACCCCTCGCTACAATGATATATGTACAACTGGTCAATCATTGCAGCAGCAGACAATGTACAAGCATAGCTGAATATTGTAGTCTAGCTGACAGGTCGTAGAACCCATGAATTTTCCCGACCTCTAGGTATGGTACATTGTAATTCAGCTCTAAAAGCGGCACTTTAAAAATGATTAATTTCTCGACAACTTTTCTAAAAATAAAATACTCAGCAATCCTAATCAATAGGTTTTACCAATTTTCTGACCACGTTTATTTCTCGAGTAACATATTTCCGAAGAAGAATCACTGAAATCAAAATATCGTTAATTTCAAATGCTGTGCTAGAGAACACGTTTAACGAGCATGTCATTCTGGGTAAATGTTTGTTCATACATTTCATTTCCTAGGATTACTGTTTCAGTTGGTTTTTTTTTTTTTTTTCATATTAACCTACAAATTTGTGTGTTCAAAGTTTGTCTGCCACACACTCTTGGTCACGAGCCTTATGTGATGCTATTTATGTGTGTGACAGCTTTACAATAGAGTGGTCAATATATAGTTGAACTTTTAATGATTGAACAGAAGTATTCTCCATGGCAGACCCCGACATTGTCTGCCAATAAGAGATGTTGAACTGGTCTACACACGTTTGGAGTCTGGTCTGCTGCCAGAAAATACTACAAATTTCCCGTCGAGCTGAATGCACAGCAGAAACCTACATGGTTTTGGATTCAAGATTATCCTTAACGGATGTTGCGAAATTTTACGATCTCTCCCAATTATCTGTCGGCCAAGTGTTCTGCAGAATACTGCTGCGGCCGATTCACAAGGACGAAGATCTTGGACACCTAACTTGTTGTAGAGGAGAAGAGTGGGGGGGGGGGAAGCTGATGCAATGATCAGTCGTGTTTCGTACATCAGTGTCCTCGAAACTGGATTGGCCGGACGAGAAGAGATCATTGCCAGACATTTTTCATTACGACACATTTGGGTCAGTTACCTTATGTTTACATCGTCCAGAGTGGTTTGATATCTGCTCGCTCCCTGCGTGGAAAGTATGCTCCTTTCATGCATCCTTAAATAACTAAAATTATTATATTTTAAAATTTCCACAATAGCCTTGCAGATTAGTTGAAAATACTTCACTCAATTTTCAGAAATTACTTTTTTTTTTTTTTTTTCAAACCACGGTTAACATATTCATATAGAAGACTCTATTAAGGTTTCTTCAGCCTCAAAAGCTTCCGTTTTCGATTACGTATTAGCTTTGTTTAAATATTTATAATATTCCTTATGTTAAGACGCCATGAACACTCTTTTTATATACTAACTTAGACAATGCTCATTACTGTTTTAAATGTATATTTGTTTCATAACTGAATTGTTTATATTGCAACTGTTTACTGCTCTACTTAAGAAAATGCTCTCTAGTTTGTAATTTTTAGCTATATTATATTTTGCGCCTAAACGAGAGCAGATATCAAAAATCTTTCTGGTAGTTTTGTTAAATATCGTCATCTCCACGTCGGCTGGTTTTTGCAAGGCAGTTAGTACTATAATTGTAGCTAATTATGTAATTAACGATATTCCGGTCAATTGACTTTTTAGGCGAAACCGTATAATTAATTTCTTTGAAAAAATTAGCTATCCTGGCAAAAACCATTTTAATATCCGTTTTCCTTAAAATTAAAAAATAATTATTATCACAAAAACAATAGAAACTATAGATAATGTCCTTAATATAGAAGACGTTTTAAACCGATTAGTCCTTAGCTTCCACGAAATGTAAAGTGCCTGGTGTTATACAGTATGTTTGGTCCTTCTTCCCTCCTTCTTTGTGTGATGTGTGTGGGTGTTTGTATGTTTATGTATACACACACGCATGCACACATAAATACATGCACGCTGCGAACGTGCAAAAATGTACATACGTGTGCATATGATTATGATGAGTTTTTAGCCTGAAGTCTGGTTTGGAGGTCACAGGGAAGATCTGAGGTGCGACTAGGCGAGTATGATACTGCGGTTGTTCGACATTGTTTCCCCGCAGGATGGGGATTGTGTGACGACAGGACACCCAGTCACGAACCCGGGGAGGTAACTGTACACTTTCCAATGTTTAACCCGATACCCTTGACCAGGGCCGCATTTAGAAAAAAAAAGGGGGGGAGACGGGCATTTGCCCCGGGCCTCACATTCTAAAGGGCCTCACTTCTGAATTTAAATGAAATGAGTTACTAATAATTTTAATTAACGGGCGTTTCATTACATGTGCTACGAAAATAGAAAGTATTCATTTAGTTTTGTAAGAACTGCATTTTAGTTACTAACATTATCTTTGCTTTGCTCGCATATATATATATATATATATATATATATATATATATATATATATATATATATATAATGTTTCTGTGTGAACTGAATGCATTTTATTGTATTACTTGTAATTGTATTGTTTATATTAGTGACTACGTACAAATACAAAGATAAATATGTCATACCTTAAAAATCGTCACTGCATCAAAAAGGAAAAAAAGTTGGGGAGGGGGGAGGGAAGGCCCACCGATTTATGTTGTCACAGGCCTCACAGTCTCGTAAAATGGCGCTGCCCTTGATCCACTAAACCACTGGGCCAAGCGGATGAACATGTATACAAGTATGTAAACAAAAATGAAAATAGATAGAGAATTGAAATTAATATATTTATATGCTTACATACATGCACATACAGACACACATACATACACACTCACACGTACATACACACTCACACACACTAAGCCCTCTCCGCTCCTTACCACTGTCGTCATCTATACAATCATTACTGTCTCTGCCACCTGGATTGCTTCTCGGTCACTTCCTGCACACAGACTAAGCGCCAAACAATGACTCCCCTCACTCGGGAGCAACAAGTTTGTATGTGGTCACCACGCCGCCGCTCCAGACCATGTTTCCAGCTCAGTTGTGACTAGAATTGAACACAAAGGTTCCTGGCTCTTATACACGCTTCCCAAACCATCCTGGAGAGTCCCGAGAAAACATATTCTTCGAGGACGTCTAACAGTATATGCTGGTGCGTAATATACTTACTGACGTCACAGGCGGGTTTTCGTGTCACTCAGGACTGGAGGAGAATGAATTAATATAACACATCACGTGCGTGGCCGGGTGATCGATGCCTTGTAACAATTTTTTCTTCACTGGTATTTTTAGAATTACATATTGGCATCAAATTAAATAATTTCTGACTAAATCGTGTTCCGAAAATATTATCACATTCTATTATTTTTTCCCACATGATGAATTTTAAATTTTCAAATAGTATGCGTACATTGCTGGGTTACATTAATTGCATTGTATTGTAATAATAAACATTCGAATGTAACTACCTGAAATATTTTTTTATGCCACTTCATGAACGTCGGTAAGAATTTCACTATCGCTTTTTCGCAACGGCAAAGGCACGGATTGAAGTAAGAAACTTAATAAAATAGTGTTTACAAAAATATAAAAAATGTGAAGATTGAAATAATTTAACAGATATAAAAAAACTAGTAATAACATCCTCAGCCCTTCGCAGTAAAGAAATCACAATAAAATCATATCAAGGGTGAATGTCTATGGAATGAAATAGACAGTAAACCTGGCCCCTGCTTCCCGAGTGTAATAAAAAAATACGCTGAGAGCGCTTACCATTACTATTCTGCTTCGCAGGACGTATGAATACATCAACTCACTCTTCAAATAATCGCATATAATAAAGCCTCTGTTATGTATCTTTACGGTTTCCTAATTAAACTGAAGTACGTAGGTTCTACCATCTGTCAAGTAAAATCCTGCAATGTTATGTAATATGCTGGCTCATTATTTTTATTTAGTTTCGTGCATTATTCATACTAGCATTCTTTGATACCGGTGCCAATTTTCTAAAAAGTCTCGATGTGGAAATGGCAATTTCTCGAAGTTGAAATTCCATAGTAACACAATGAGAAAGTTGTAATAAAAAACTGTGATAGTTAAAAATTTGTTTTTAAAACGAGAAAGATTTTGGCTATGCTCTCTACTTTCTACTTTTTAGCGATATTAATTTTTTATGCCTAAACGAGAGCATATGTCAAAACTCTGCCTGGCAGTTTTGTTTAGAATAATCTTCTTCATGTTGCCTGATGTTTTTCAAGGCAGTGAACACTACGCTTTTAGCTAATTAGGTAACTAACGAGATTCTGTTTAATTGACTTTTTAGGCGAAAACGTATAATTTATTGCTTTGAAAATATTAGTTATCGCGGTTAAGACCATTTTAAACAAAACTGCCTGACAGATTTTTGATATCTGCTCTCGTTTAAGTTTAAAAAAATTATAATTATGGAAAAACTGTAAAAACTAAAGAGAATAGCCTTAAATTGTCGTTGCAGTGGCTTGAGCACTCGCCTCCTACATAGGTGGTCCGGGCTCGTTTCCTGCTGGAACTCGTACGGGACGAAGCCGCTGGTTGGCGGGTTTTTTCGGGTATCTCCCGTTTCCCACACCCCTTTATTCCGGCGCCGCTCCATATTCACATCATGTCACTCCACACCAGCACTTGAGACCTAGATGTTGAGTGATAACCAAAATCTCTTTACGTCCCTTCACTTCAAATATGTTTTTTTTTTTCGGGCGGAGCTGTGATATTATTCTAACCACTAGGTAATTGTGGTCCGTTTAGTTAAGAACGACTCCAATGAGAAATATAGCAAATTATATTTATTTTTGCTTCAGCAATTATTAAAATAATTGTGTAATATTCTAGCTGGAAATGTCAATGCTGTTGGCAGACACTGATTATTAGAACGGAGCGACTGTGGGCGGCCTCGGTGTATAACGGTGAGTGGCAGCGACAGGGAGGGATATTTTTCCCTCGACAGCTAAAGATCATTTTGCAGCTAAAGTTCATACTGGGCGGGCCTTCGTTTACTTCTCCAAGGGCATTGCTCTGCACTAGCTCTGATTGATATATCACGTACGCTACGGTGCATATATCTAGCCTAACTACTACCTTAAATCTAATTTATGCACTGAATCCAAGAATTAATACAGTTAATGTATTTGTTAGTTTACTTGATGCATTATTTTACACAGACAACTGTCATCTTTTTTGTATAAATAATAAAATAAAACTTAGTCTGGTGATTAGGCCCAGGGGACAGCGCACCGCTACAAGGATTCAGCTTGCACCGTATAAACCATAATTCTGATTACTGTACGTGGTGGCAGCCTTGGGGGACCAGAGATGGACGAGACCCTTCAGATGTGGTAGCGACAGAATTCAAGTTCGGGGGAAACTGGAGTGCCCCGAGTAAGCCCGCCGGCCAGCGGCATCGTCCGCCACGTTTCCTACTTGGGAAGAGTCCGGGACCAGCCCCACCGAGGATCGAACCTGGTTCGCCTTCTTGGGTGGCGAGGGTCTGACCACTCGGCCACCACGGACTTCCAATTGTACACATTATATAAGCTGGCAATATTAATTAAGGCAGTGCTATTTGTATCTACTTTTTAGCTATATTATTTTTTTTGCGCCTAAACGGGAGCAAGTATAAAAAATATATTCGGCAGTTTTGTTTAAAATCGTATTCTCCATGTTGACTGATGTTTTCAAGGTAGTAAAGTCTATGGTTTTAGCTAATTATGTAATTAACGAAATTCTGGTTAGTTGACTTTTTATTCGGAACATTATAATTTCACGATTTGAAAAAAAAAAATTGCTGTAATGGCAAAAATAATTTTAAACAAAACTGCTAGACAGATTGTTGATAATTTCTCTCGTTTAGGCTTTAAGAAATAACTGTCGCAAAAACAATATAAACAAGAGAGAAAGAAAGAAGAAAGTAAACAGGGGAAAAAAAATCAAAGATTACAATTTAAATATCGGAATCCACGACAAAAAATTATGACATATTTGTGAATACTAACTGGTTGATACAAGATCGTAAATTTCTGATTTTCCAGGGGCGTTACTAGATGACATTTGTAAGCAAACATTTATGCGCGCTAAATAACTTTGAGCTTGGCAGAAAATTTAATGTCTTTAGGCACTTACATAAAGTAACCAGGTGGAGTATGGTAAGTTTGCTAAGTTGTAATTTATTACAAGTTGTCATCTGTTGATCGAGAAGACCCTCTCGTAACTTATCGATCATTCCCGTTTACACATTCCCGCTTTTTTATTACTGCCGACCGAAGGTTGAAAAAAAAAACGCTAAAGTGTTCCCATTTCAGATTATATTAAAGAATGCAATAATAAGTAGTTTACAGAATACTGGTTGCTGAAAATAATATGAAAATAAGTAGTCTACTATGTTCTTGGAAATGCAAGCCTACTTTCTAAGTGTACTCATGCGTATAGAATACTGACAAAAATGTGTAACGGGTACTGATTTCTTCGAAGCCTGTTTCTGGCCAGACGCAATGGCTATAATTTTATGAATTTGAGAGAACTATTAATGTATGTGTTGCGTACGAGTTACATTTCACTGGAGAGTAACGTATTAAAATATTTTTTTCATGGATAGTTATTTATTAAAATTGGTATCAAACATGGAACATAATGCAAAAAATCAGTAAAATTAAGATTTGTAAGTTTGTAATCTGCTGCATGCAAATTTCGGTTTTATATGAACTTTCTTTCCTTAGCAATCCGCCGTAAGTTAAACATAATTTGGAGTTTTTTTATATGCTATGCTGCGAATTAACGGTTGATTAATTTGCAAAGACATACTGTCTTCGAAGAGAAGTTAAAGCACCAAAGTATACAAAATAAAATGATAATGAAATATAATTCAGTACAAAAATACTTTTTCAACATAGACTGTTATAGTCCACGTGTCGAGGAGTGAACTCAAGGCTACAAAGAACCTCTGTCCTTGCCGCTTACTTTCCATCTGTCGGGGCGCTTATTTTGCGGCGAATCAGCCAAAGTATAAATGATGTATACGGCGTAAGGCCACTGATACTTTTTTCTGTCAGCTCATGTAGGAAAAATATTACATAGATGCCCGTAAACTATAACCCTCTTAAAGGGAAAGGTGCACGGCCTTATAGCGTATTTCTCCGGTACAAGCTTTGCTGAAGGTGTAACATTTCTGACATTTCATGCTCTAAACGTTTGTCTTCTGCGCTTTTAACATTGCTAGATCATAAATTACTTCATATTATCTGACATTTGTTGGATGATAAGAAATAACACAATCTTCATTATCTTCCAACAAACGTCAGGTACGTGTTTTGGAAATAATTTATTATCTAACAATGTAAAAGGGTGTGCAGTAGATTAACAGTTAGTGTGTGAACTGTGATAAATATTTACACTCCTTCTGAAAACCTTGTAGCAGGAAAACATTGAAAAATAACAAACGGTCGCGCATCATTTACCTTAATGTATCCCAAACTACACTGCCCTTTTTTCTGTCACCGGGTGCACATGGAATCCTCTGCCGAGGATACGCCAGCTATAAATATATCAGTTGGCAAATAAGTCCTAATAGTTTGCAGTGGATCAGTTGATAGAAGTAACTTATACCCGAAAACTGCCGAATATGCGTAAGTGGTGTCTACTTGGTGATATTATTCGAAGATGTCATACGTGTTTGTGTACCCATTTTAGACCATCTACTAATCTTTAAAGCTTTTTTCCTCGCAGCAGAAAATTTTAATTTTTGCTGTCAGTTTTTTGGTACGAAAATACTGGTGTAGAGTGTTAAAAATATGAAGGTGTGTACCCTATGCCGTTATATTTTTATATCACGTTATAAAATGATAGAGACCGCACTAAATAACTCATAAAGGTTAGATATAGTTTAAAAGACTGCACGCCAGTTAGTGGGACTTGCGCCTTGGTACTACTTGGTCAGAATAGTTGTAGAGCCAGTTAAAATTGAATTGTAATCAGAGTTGTTGGTTCAATATTATTCAGTTACAATAATTTGTTCAATGTCGTTTCTATTTAATTTAGTTTTGCCTACTGGCGAGAGGTGCAGACATTGAAACGAGTGTTGAAATGTGTCACGGCCAGTTAGCCCTTAACGCAATAGGGAAGGGAAAGTTTAAAACATGGAATGAGCGATAGACAGCGACCTTGAGCTAGCATGGGAGGGAACCCTGAGGCTGGTTTTTGAAGTAGGACAGCATAGAAGCATGGCTATGCCTAACTAACTGCTGTGCAATATAATATTAGTTTTATTAAGGGGCCCACCTCGTGGCACATGTGTTTGTGTGAGTGAGGTATGGTGCTAAGGGCGACGTCGTATGGGCCATACAACGGTGCGTCGCCTCTACGCTTAAGGCGTGCAGTCTTCGCGAAAAAACAATTTTCCTGTGGGACTTTAAGTGGTGACCCTATTGTTTTATTTACGAAATCACTTTACTAAAGTCCAATGCACTACCCTTAAGTGGTTTCACATGTATTCGGCTAGTATATTTTCCGCTATAGCAGCCTGAAAACCCCGTTTTAACCCATTTTGACGTGCCCTACAAGGGGGTTTCTAATACGTGTGTTGTCTTGAAAGTACTTAAGGGCAGTCGTCTGAAGTGTGCGTTCTTTTCGTAGACAAACGGCGTGAACACTGAACACACGTGTATTAGTTTATGTGTAAAACTTTTTCTTCGAACACGCTGCAGTGTAATTTCATGGCAACGAGGCGGGCCCCTTAACAGTCTTCATAAATAGTTATAATTTTGTAAATAAGCTCAAATGTATGTTAATGTTAATCTGTGTTAATTTTGAATACAAACATTAAATATATATGGAGGAAAGGTCGGGTTTGGTATTGTCAGTCACTCACAGGGAGCTACGATTGGTTGGAACTTGGAAGTTTAAGGAGGGGGGGGGGAGAGTTTCTTGGAGAGTCAGAGCGAGGGAGCGAAGCAGAAAGTTGGGTGGCTCTTGTAGTGGCCGTCACAAGGCGTGGACGGGCTCGGAGTCGCCGTACGCTTTGCGGCACTCCGTGAATTTAACAAAGCTTTTGCTGCGGTCGCTAGATGGGGACCTATGCGAGGAGTCGCCTCTGAGGGCAGGTGTCGTAATCTGCGATTTTACGCAATAAGTAGAGACCTGAAAAATTCCCATTTTCTTTTAGGCGCAAGCTAGAGTTCTAGCAACTATAGGTCTGATTCACGTTCATAATTGGCCGTTGGCTTACTAAGACACTTCCTGGAAGTAGCTGAGCCAATAATACAACTGTAGCTGAATACAGACCCATTTCACTGTGTCAGCGAGCAGCTAGTAAACAGCTGCTATCATATTCAATACACACATGTTCTTGGAGGCTAGCCTACAAGTCAACGAACCCGTGAATTTTTCCCGTCTCTAGTAAAAAGCTTACACTCTTTGTGGATGTCACCAGGGCGTTGACGAACCTTAAGTTGCCGCGAGTTCAGGCGGGTTCGGCCGACAGTACGTTCCCGTCACCAAAGGGTGGACGCTTGGGGGTCACTGTATCTTAGAGACGCGACAGTGTGCGTTTTAATTATTGAAAGAGGGAGGTTTCGGAACGATAACTCACCTAGAACACTATATCTCGTGGGACTGACTAACCAAGGTTTCCGAAATATCTAAAGAAATAACTTCCGGTGTAGTTTTTAGTCTTAATAAAACTTCACGTAAATACTTGAACATCTGTGAAGATAAATGTAGGCATTTCGCTTCGACAAACCTAATAATCGAGTGAAGCAACATATCGCTCATTCGGAATAAAGTGAGCACTAAAGATTTTAGCTTTGAAAAAAATCACTAGCCGTTACTGCATATTAGTCAACGTCCGCAATAGTTACATTATTGTTTGCATGGTTGGTAGCGAATCATTGCATGTAGTTCTGCGTATTTTCTTATTTGAATACAGTATTAGTGAAAGAATATCAAATGCAATCAACCTCTCTGTATACCATATAACTTAAAATATTTTTTTTATCTTTCTGACATACGTACTGACTGTGTAGTTTGACTTAATTAGCGCCATCACAAAGTGATGCACCCGCCCTCTGAATTCAAAACTGTCGTTGGCACATTGCCCAACGCTCGCGCCACAGACGTAGTTCAAAATTTCACCGGCAGAGTAAGGTTTTCACCGTTTCGCTCGCTGTGTTTGTCCGTTGTGTAATAAGTATGGGTATCTGATGAACACATTCAAAAGTATTTGAAGTAACGGTTTATGAATATTATTGCTAAATGATGTGAAGTCATTATAATCTGTTATGTTCTGCGATCGCCAGCCTGAGCATATGGAATTAAAAATAGCAATTTTTTTCTGATTCGCGCATTAAGAAAATACGTTACTTATTGTTTTTGTAATTGCGTCGTCGTCGATTTTGGCAGGATGCTGAACGGAACTTGAATTCATGTATTGCGTGTGTCGTGTGTGTTTAAAGTGTTGGTTTTGAATTACAAATTAATATACTACGCATGCGTTTACGAGATAAGTAACGGCAGCAGTGTGTGTGTCGTAACCAATTAGAGTCGATGCAGAGAAAACAGTGTTATAAAACGTTAACTCGCAGGTATTTACAACTAAGATTACTATTGAGTATAGCATACATACAGCGCCTGTTCATTTAATGAGTACGTATTATAGATCACATTTATCGCAGCAGTGTAGTGTAAATGTAAACATTGTACAAGCCTATGAAAATAAAATCATGTGGCAATGTTTATGTTTACATGCGGCGGAAAATAGAAATTGATCAGGGATTTTTTTTTAGTGCTCACTTTATCCCGAATCACCTATAACAATGCACATAAACAGTGTTTCAAATCAAGTGAAGAGCATACAAGTACAGAGTAAACAAATT
Source organism: Medauroidea extradentata (assembly GCA_003012365.1). Lineage (NCBI taxonomy): Eukaryota > Metazoa > Arthropoda > Insecta > Phasmatodea > Phasmatidae > Medauroidea > Medauroidea extradentata. Next base: position 34,176 of record PNEQ01092825.1, read on the forward strand.
ATTATTATAGGCTTAGTCGTGGTTGTCGAAGCACTTCTGAAGATCTTGTGTTCACGAATAATACTAATAGTGATACTAGTAAGTAACTAAAATATATTTTATTTTATCATAGCAAGTTAACTTTTCGGTAGGTGTACTGTAAAATGAAATGACTTTATATATATATATATATATATATATATATATATATATATATATATATATATATATATATATATATATATATATATATATATATATATATATAGGAACTACTGATTTTCGCTCAAAAAGTTTTGCTCCACTTTGTTTGAGTGCCTTAACGTGTACATCTGCAGTTCTACTGCACGGTTACTGGCCAGCGTGCCTTTATGGAGAGACTACTCTCTCATTTCACTGAGCCAATCACAGTAAGGTTACTGCAATGCCACACGTCAATGATTTGCGGGTAGAACCCCATGACTCGTGGGAGTTAAAACGTCCAATCACTATGCCGCGCTCAATGAGAACCACATTGCCTGTATTCGCGGCGAGCTGAACTGGCGAGCAGTATTGTTAGGGCTAGGAAAAATTCGCGAGTTCAATGACCTGCATGCTAGAATCCAATGTCCTATATATACTCAAGCCCCGTCTATTCGTTCATTGTCTGCTGTCTGAATGAGTAGCAGGTAATGGACAAATGGTAGGGCTTTGGTATATACAGTATAATGGATTCTGGAATGTTGGTCGTTGAACTCGCGAAATATTCCTAGCCTTAAGTATTGTCGTAGCTGTTTTTTTCATTGGACTTTAAAGCAATGGCCCTATAATTGTTGTGCTATTCGTATTGCTAGGTATGGGTAGGTCTGAACTCGTTATAAACGGATAACGTTTGATAGCATGTTTTTGTCGCACAGCAAGTCGTAGTGGATCACTTTAACATCATAACTCTGGTATTAAAACGGGCAAACATGCTGTGTAGCGACTATGGAATTTGAAAAAGAATTGGAATTGCGTATTCCTAAGATTTTGAAAGACTATCTACTCATAGTTGTGTTTTATTTCTTCGCAAGTTAGTAACAGACGCTGTATATTGTTTCAGTATGCAACGTTTATTTTAATACAGTAGTTGTAAGACCGCAAAACCAATATTTCTGGTACCTTCTGAATATGCCATAAACAGTAAAGAGAGTACTTTTGTGGAGAACATTTAAATAATATACGTTGTTGTGGCAAATGATGTTAGTTTTTCAGTGCGGGGAAATATATGTATAGTTTTTATTGATTACACTGGCGTACACGCAAATTGGTTGACAGGAGAAACTAAGCATCACGTCAAAAGTGCTAACTTACTGTGAACAGCTTGTATAAAGATTCGTTTTCCTTATTCGGGTGGCGGGGGGCCTGGACAGAACAGGTTGTACCGAGTCACCTTCGTTTCCGCCCGAACGGGCATGCCTGACCTTGAAGCGTCCTACTCGTCCCCAAACATGGCAGAGCGCTTTTTTTATGGTTTGTTTGGCAGTGTGTACGAATTGACGATGAGCTAGCTTGCACGCAGGCTGAAGTTGGCACTCCATTCACACTCCTGCCTCCTGGCCCGATTGTAGAATTTATTTATTTTGTGCCGCAACTCTTATTTTGGGTAAATACGCGCGTCTTTAATCTAACTGCAGAATAGAATACACATTGAGAGAGTTTTAGACATCACGTATGTTTGTTTGCAGCAACCGTTTTTACTAGAGCCGCGATTTTATGGCGAAAAGATTTTTGCAACATTTAGTTTCGATGAGTCATGTGCACACCTGCAGCTCTGCTACACCGTCTGTGGTTGGATGATTTTACTCTCACTTGCCTTGGCAAATTATAGACCTACAGACTCACAATAATCTTATTTTGATTGGTGCAGTAAAATGAGAAACGTGTCGGAACAAAGTCACGCTGCCAATAACCTTGAAACAGAACTGCCGATGTGCACGTGAGTCACTGAAACAAAGTGAGGCAAAAATCTTTTCGCGACAAAATTGTGGCCCTAGATTACGTATCTAACTGCAGTGAAGAATGTGATAAGAATTCTCTGACTGTTGTTAGACCTGTAAGAACAGTAACGGCAAACAAAGAGTTATATGACATCTAAAGTTCTATCAACGTGTATTGTATTCGGTTGTTAAGTTAACGTTCAATAAATTTACTTTACAGTTATATGTATGGCTATGATTTGACATACATAAAAATAAAAACTGAAATATTTTTGTATTTAATAAAACATGCTGAATTATAAAATGAAAATTTAAAAATTTCCACAATTTTTTTAAAATACAAAAATACATATTTTTTTCCTTTTTATATGTGTCAAATCACAGCCTACAACATTGTCACACACTGTGAATTTTTTCAGTTTGGTATGTCAGTTGGTTTTAGTGGCGTACATAAAACCGTAAAGTGCAAATTTTGACGTTTACGACTCATTACGTAAACACTATGAGAAATACACAAATTTCCTAGGAGGAAGATTTAATCACAATTTTCGTACAAAATAAGAAAAAAATATCTGGTACAAATATAAAAGTAAAAAAAAAAAAAGACGTTGAAAACTGAGGTAAACCGCTCCCCTTAAGCGGTTAACGTATATTTTATTTGACTCGACTACTTAACAAATTCTGATATATGCTTCGATATATATTTTTTTTATCCAGTTGCTGTATTGTGAAATACAGAAGCAAGGAAAAACCATGCTGCTGTTTTGAAAGTACCATACCGTTATAGTCTGCCATGTTATTTCTTTCCGTAGAAAAACATGATTGTCATAAGCTTAATACTTTCCTCATAAAACGCATTTTTCAAACAAGCTGCAACGTAGTTCAAGTGCGCCTGTCCGAAGTAGATTCAACTTTCTTTGGACATGAAGAGAAAGGGAGAGGGGGAAGAAGTGATCGTCCACTCTCGCGGGTTCTGTGATGATATGCCATAAGGCACTTACGAAAATCTTACTCGATCTACTCGATGGAGTTGAAATTACTCTGAAGCTGTTCTAAAATCTGACACTAGTACAGCATACCTCCGTCCGAAATCTGTAAATATTCAACTCGATTACTCGTAATATCTACTCAGATCTACCCTTTCTCGGGAGCAGGGTAGGTAGCCACCAGCTGACGAAACACACGATAGAGTGCGTAAAAAAAAAGCTTCCGCGTATGTAAGCAAAATTGAATCTGTTTTCCGTGTTTAACTCAAGCCGATTTGTACAGTACACATTACTAGTACAGAATTATAATGCCAAATACTTATGTTGTATCAGTACAAAATAATATTGTGCACTATCCGAACTTGTTCTTGTAGATTTTGTCGAATTTTTTAAATAGGCCGCCGACATAAAACTCTTGAAGTTTTCGTACGCTCGTAAAAAAACGGTTAAAACATCCAGCGACTGAGTATATCAGATCTCGTGATCAATACTACCGAGTATATTGTACGTATAACGTTTCCGTAAACGCGTGTAGACGGTCAGGAACCTACCTGCTCGCGGTCGATACGGAAGCGATCGTTATCGGCGTAACCTTGACTTCAGCCCAGGGCTGATTGGCTGACGCAACTTTCCAAGCGCCTTACAGATGCTCCTTGACAAATTCGCGTTGAATTCGGATTCCCGGTCTAAATATGTTCTCGGTTTTACAAGCCTGCAGTCTTTTGTGGACATCTCTGCTCTGATTGCGAACGTCTTTTACAACGTTGTTACGATCGAAGAGTAACGATAAACTGCGGTAACGATCGATTTTAATCAATTACCGATGGCGTCACCGTATTCAGCCATGTAAATGTGATAACGTTCCATATATCGTCCGTGAACCTTGTGCAGGAACGCGGTTGGTTCAGTGTCAAGAGCACTCGCCTCCCACCAAGGAATATACTGGTTCGATTTCCGGTGGGGTCAGTCCCCGGATTTCCGCGTGTAGAAATAGTGCCGGACGATGCATCTAGTCGGTAGGTTTTCTCAGGGATCTCCCGTTTCCCCTTCCCCGTCATTCCGGTCCTCCTCCATTATTAGGGACCGAGCGAGGTGGCGCAAAGGTTATACGTTGGATTCGCATTCGGGGGGACCCGGGTTCAATCCTCGGCTCCAGTCGTCCTGATTTCGGTTTTCCATTGTTTCCTGAAATAGCTCCAGGTGAATGCTGGGATGGTTCTTTAACCAAGGCCATGGCCGACTCCTCTCCCAGCTGCTGTCATTGTACCAAGTTGTGTCACCTTAAATAATGACCTCGCTGTCGACGAGATGTGAAGCCAACTTATATACCTATCATTATAGAAGGTGGATAACCTCGAGAATGCATTCTGCCAGCGTATTCTGCGAATCAGTGCAGCGTCCTACGTCATGTATAGAAGCACGATTATTTCGCGTATTGATTTTAGGTCAACAACGTGTATTTCTCTTGTCATCACTGTGATCGGACAACAGTAGTTTTGATACGCATTTGACGACTGCAAACCAGTAAGGAATAAGGAAATAAATCGTTGTGAATTCACGTGGTACCCTCTTGTATGTTATGAATAGAGACATGCAAAATTCGCGTTATCATTTGGTAGCAGACTAAACTTCACTTTCCTATACATAAGAGAGCATAATCTGGCATTCAATTGGCCAAGAACTTTTATGTGTTGTCATTGACGTGTATTACGTCTTTACAGAGATTGGCCTCTCTACCGTGTAAGCATTCTCCGCGGCAAGTCACGACAATATCGGCTAGCGGGAGACGTCGAAAAAGTCTATAGTCAATTGGAGTCTAGTCAGCTGTCAGAAAACAACGCGAATTTTGCATGTCTCTAGTTATGAAGCCTATGAATATTCGACTGTGGCCGGTGCGTGTATAGGACTGAGAAGTATAAGTTGCTACCAGATGAATACGCGAAATAATCGTGCTTTATAGTCATGTATTTTTGACCGGCGGTTTTGTGACATAGCCTAGTTGTTAACAGACGAATCACAGACGTCCAGTAGTAGTGCACCAGGGTTATCATTGGCCCAGTCAAATAGGGACTCGCCAGTAACGAAATAAAAGCGTCATAAATGAATACATTACATTAAAGCCTAGCAAACAGTCAAGTTTTCCCGCGATAAATCACCTCCTCTACCTACCATCTATTAAAGGGCCTCATTTCATGTAATCCTCGAGGGCAAGTAGTAATAAGCCAACATCCGGAGTACTGTATCCTGGCCCTCAGCTATCGTCCTATATTATATTTAACATATCACTAGAGATGATGGTGTATCGTGTAAATGTTTTGTGCCAACATACCCTTGAAAATACTGTAGTTTCTTGCAACGTATAAGATTCGGCGATATACTTCTGACACAACGTAGCTGCCTGCAGTCCAATAACAGGCGTCAAATATTACTACGTCTGGATTATTATTGGCTCAGTCAAATAGGGTAACAGCTGCAAGCACAAGCTAAAGCCAGTATTTCTGGTCAGCTGGACGTGGGTTGAAATCCAGCAAACAGTCAAGTTTCCCCTGGATTGGTCGCAGCATACATTACCAAGTGTTCAAGAGGGAGGGGGACCAATTAGTACATTCATGGCGTCAATTTACGAATAGTGTAAAATTTAGAACCCTAGAGAGGATTGGTTTGTGTATGTGATGCACAAAATTACTGAAAGACTTCTATCAGTGACCATAACATTTTATTTGTAGGGAAGTACTGTGTAAAGTCCAAGACATGTTTCTATTTTTGTGACTACAGAACCCGGTTAGTAATTTCCTAACCACGACAGTCTGCAAAAGTCGTTTTAACAATTTCGAGGGTCACAAAAATCGTGATTCTAAAAAGTTTGCTTAATGTGTATAGCGACATAGTTTGAAATGTGTTCTTTTCGTAGATAAACAAATGTAACTGATGAAAATTTAACTATTCTTGTTACAAAAAAAAAATATCGCCATTCACTTCAACGTATCTCACACGTATAGGTAGGGAGGTACCTTAAGAATCATTACACACCCCTCACCATGTTTTCTTTTTTAGGTTCTCTGTTTCGCCCGTTGTTTTATAAAAATATAGCCAGTGATGTTCGGTTAAAAAAATTATGCGCCAACTTGTTTCAATGTCTTATGCGCACATTTGCACCTCTGCTTCATGGCCAGTGATTGGATGTTTATAACTCTCAGCGTGTTGGGGTTAACTAAGGTTAATTCTACTACAGGTTAGAAAGATCAATGTGTTTTCTTACGGGAGAGTTTGGAACAGGGAACATTTCTGCCGCTAGTTTCACTGCTGTCGCTAAGGTACCAGAAAAATACGAAACTGTAGTAAAATAAAATTTAAATATGGAAATGACAGAAGTCATTCAACTTAATTGTAAAATGAAAATAAACCGGTTTCGTGTTTTAAAAATTATTAACTTTATGTAACTTAAAATTCAGAAAAGCTCTATAATAGGTAAGTTTGCACCCATTACCGATACCAGCGCTAAAGCGGCAGAAATTTTCCCAGTGACAAACTTTTAATATTGATCTTTATAACCTGTAGTAGGATTAACCTTACAGTAATATTGCTCAGAATGGCAGAGTCAATTGAGCGACGCCTCTCGAAAACACCCTCTACCAATAGCCATCATGCAGAGCTGGAGATGTCCACGTATGACATTGCTACCAGTTGGTGTGAAGCTCTTTCCACCAAAAATCACTGGCTATATTTATGTTTGTCCTTGGAGAGTATTTATTTATTTGCTAACGTTTTGATTATAGACGGTTTTCTTACACTTCACTTTTATCACACAATTACTGCACAAAACAGTACACTAGTACAATGAACTACATAAACTTGACGATTATTGTAATTACAGGCGTGCAAGAGAATACAAAATTTTAAATGTTAATTTAGATAAGTAAATAAGCTTTTATTAAAGATGCAAGTTATAGGTGTACATATTTTAAAACGAACTTCAGAAATATAACATCACAGGCATTTAAAATAAATCATGTGCGTATGTTCATGAAAGCTAATTGAAGGGAGGAACCAGAGATACATATGCGCCTCATTCTTACAGTCGTGTTCAACTGGTAGAATTGCGTTCCATCATATTTTTGGATGAGATATTAGCAGACAACAGGGGTGTTTTCAAAACCAGTCATTGCTTTCCTTCCATTGACTCGGTGACAAAAATATTTTGTCGAGAACTTTCATTTAAGTTTATGAACATACTGTCATGCAAATACGAATCATAACCCTGACTATACAGGATGTCCAGAAATATACGCATAATTAACACACCACGAGAGGAAAATGTTAGTGGCAAGGTGTTGTAATATGACATTTTACGTGCACGATGTGGCAACACAGCACTTTAGTTAGTCCCGTCTTGCGCTCCACATGTATCTTACTTATTTTACTACTGTTGTTCTAACCTGCATATTATGGGTCCAGGTTCTAATTCCGAGCAGTACAAACATGAGTCTACGTTTACCTGACGGAGCACATAAAACAATGCCTGGACGAGGAGCGCCAGAGTGGACTATTTCTGTGCAGTTTTGCCACACTGTGCACGTAAAATGTCGTCGTGCAAAAATTTGTCACATACATTTTCGTCTCCAATGTTGCCCAAGATTCGCGTGGTATGCTTAGTATGCGTTCGTTTCTGGACATACTGGATATGGACCGATGTATTCTGTGATTCTGTGGATAATCTATATATATATATATATATAAATGAAAGCTGACTGATTGACTGACTGACTGACTGACTGACTGACATATCAAACTGCAGCCCAAACCACTGGACCTAGAATCGTGAAATTTTTTGTGGAGGTTCCCTTCAGGTCGTAGGCGAGCACTAAGAAGGGATTTTTCGAAATTCGACCTCTAAGGGGGTGAAAAGGGGTGAAATGTGTTTCCGAAGAAACGTCGATAGAGCTCGAACCCGA
>PNEQ01092826.1:0-42041 GCA_003012365.1 Medauroidea extradentata
TGATTATACATTACATTTTCTTTGTCATTGAAATAAATTACATTTTTACTACCAACACTATTTCGATTACATTATTGTGAGTTTCAGCTGTGGTATTGTGGAAGACTTGGTGCCTACATTCAAATAAAGTAATGATTATGTACAAGAACACGTATATACATATATATATACATAAATAAGCAAAATAATCAATTACATTTTCAATGTGACATTTTGAACAGAAAAAATCTCCCCATATTTAATTGTTGTCTTGACTAACTTTCTGAAAGGGGAGGAAGTTAGTAGTGTATGGAATAACAAGAAGTATACTTTTATGTCAATATGAAGGGTTCTTAACTGATTGCAAATTAACATAATCTTACGAAGTGATGTTCTGCCAAATGTATTAGTAAATAAAATTATGTACTTTTAAATAGGGTGGTTGAAGCTTAAAAACAATATTACATTACTGTTACTAATTGAATTTTTTATAAAAATATTATTACCTTTGGGTGTCAATGGTTCTGTAAGATTCGATATTTTTGTAGCAGCATAGTTTATTAATTTCGACTTACAAAGTTTGTGTACGTTTGATACTTTTGTGGTAGCATTTTAACCAGTCCCCGATTGTCAGCCGAAATAATCTCGGAGACAGTGGCTGTTAGCTAGCTCGCTACAGCAGACAAACTTGTTCGTCGACTTAAGAGGGCGTGGTACAGAATTCTACGCTAAAAGCATTAATCTATAACTGTAGGTTTTTTATTTTAAACAATAGCGATTCCAGGCAATAGTTTTAGCCAACGTTTTAAACAAAATTGTTTCCAGTGTTACGAACTTCTGAGGCAAAATTTCTGACGCCGGAACCTCGTGCATTTAACTGCGGCGCAAGAGATCGCGCGTAACGAATTAGTAATTCTGGATAAATATGTACTCATATGGCAAATACCATTATCTAGGATTGTCATTGAGTATTTTATCCATATTGGCTTCGAAAAAAGCGTAGAAATCAATTGATGTTTTCAGCGCATATTTATATACTACACACTCTTAACTGACCAAGAGACAAGACTATGCGCGTTCTCCAGATGCAGACATGATGTTGACATTGGTACAGAACGCTCGAACTATCTAAAAGGCAACTGAAGACTGAGTCTGCTGCTTATTGCAGGTGCACTTTGTGGCCCACGAAACTTTTGATGAGCCTGGGCTGGAGAACTTATCTTCATCGCTCTTGAAAGTTGATTCCCTCCCACTCCCTCCATACCTAGTGAAGTTTTGAGAAGCTCTTCACGACATCGTTAGTCTTCGTTCAACCAGCGTTGAGTGATTTGGGGCTTGAGCAGAGCATGGGTGGACCCTGCTTTGAGTGTGAAGAGGTTTTGGTCAGCGCTTAGCATCGAGGTCTTTATAGCGCTGGTGAGGGGTGATATGAGGTGAGTATGGAGCAGCGCCGGAATGAATGGGAGGGGGACAAGGGAGATCTCCGACAAAACCCGCCGACCAGCGGCATCGTCCAGCACGATTCCCACATGTGAAAATCCGGGGACCGACCCCGCCGGGAATCGAACCCGGATCGCCTTGGTCCCTGCTTTGAGACTGTGTGATATGGTAGGAAGCCATTGTAATGCCTGCGTGTAAACTGGTGTGAAGCTTGCATTTAACGTGCATTAAATCGGTGCGAGTCCATAGTGAAACCAGAGTTATCTTTTATAGAGACGTAAATGGAGATAACACCTAATATGTTGTTTATACTATAAAGAGTAAACATATACTGTAAAGTGCGGTTATTTTTTTCTTTCCGAAAATGGAAAAGAACATTTACTATTACCGTAAGAAGACAGTTTCCAATTCCAACAACACTCGTCATGAGGACGGGTGATTTAAAAAATACCGCATAACGTGCCATGTCCGGATATGTGCGTTGTAAATCACGGTTCGCACCGCCCAACAGTTTAAGAAGGCAGTGAAATGTGTAGACTCCACTAACTGCAAGCTTTACCGACTGAAAATACAGAAGAAATATAGTGATTCAATTCAATAGTGAATGAAGACTGTGGCTCGTCGCTACCTGGAAGACATCGCTGCTACTTCTGTGGCGAGATGTTTGTTAATGCTAGCAATACTAGGAGTCACGAGAGAAGTAAATGCAAGAGGAACGCTATAGGTATGACTCATGGATGCGAAAAATATTCGTTGCTTCACTCATTTTAAACTCTGTGAAGTAAAGGCGACTGAAGTGACTGCTGATCAATCAGTTAACATATTTCTGCACAAATACCTAATCAAGTAAAAAATCGAATATTTCGTGCGAATTGTTTCCACCTTGAGTCATCCATCGTAGTCTAATCCAGGACTTTGTGTGATGAAACCAAATGTTATTTGGTTATTTCGTGAAGAATTCTGCCTTAGGAGGTTTTATGAAGGATTATGTGGCACCGAATTTGACAACTACGTCAAAATTGTTTGTTCTTTTCTGTCTAGCATAAAACAAAATATGATAAATCAGATTAGTGAAGAAGTGGAAAAGTTCGGTGATGTGAAATAGAATGTTTGGCTGGAATGTAACTATACTAAACCAGATTCTTATGTTGGCGAATACTGCACAAAAGCATTCAAGACCTCTATGGCAACTGTGTGCAATATTAATGATACAGAGAGCAATGTCGACAGCAACATATTACAGCGTTGTATCAAGAGGAAGAAGAAACGATAGCCAAGGGTACAGGTTGGACATTGGTTTCAGTAAATCATCTTAAACTGAAACAAATGTGTTTGGTCTACTGGACACTAAGAAAAAGCCCATATAAATTTATTGATCTGACTGTAGTAATACGTAACTATCTTCGAAAATCCTGTTAAGTTTTACCGCAACCAACAAATTAGACAATAGCAGCTCCAAAATCTTGCAATGTCGAAAATCAGAGTAATGACAGTTCCCTGATATCTCAAAGAACAGCCAGTCAAAATCTCTACACAGTCTCTTTGACGATTTAGCACAGCCCAGCTTCCCGCTTATTTCAGTTCTTTAGCCAGCACTTCACATGTCATCTATTTTACCAAGATCAACTGACTGGAAAAAAGGCATTGAAAAAAGAGTAATATTAAAAATTTAATGTGATTTAAAGTTGGATAGTGTGGTGACAGAATATGCGTGTCAGGCTTGTAAGCTGTATGTTTGAATTATTGTAAATTAAAACATTTATTTTTGTAAAGATATAATCATAGATACAAATTGGACATCACTTAAAGTTGAATAATTTGGGCAGAGAATATTTTGTATGTGTACAGAGAAAACGGACTTCAGTTACTGTTTGATTGTCAATATGTTGTTTGTAAGAAAAAGTGTGCTTCGTAAAAAATAGTTAACTACTTTTCATGTTTTCCTTGTTTTAGTAGTACATTTTGAGTGCCACTTTCAAATGAAAAACTAATTTAAAATAAAAAAAAACACATGTGCACAAGAAATAAATTGTCACTAAAAGTGAAATCATGTTTTCTTAAAAAAAGGTTTTTTCTCGAATTTATTATTTTTAGTGCCAGTTCATAGATTCCATTAAACATTTAAAAAAGTAATTTGTAACACGTTAAACATTGTTAAAGTTGGACAGTTGTGAGGAAGAATATACGTCCTGAACTTGTAGAACTGCTTCGCTGTAAATATTTATTATAAAATAAAAATGTTACATGTACAAATACATAATCTTAGTAACAATTCCGTCATGAATTATGTTTGAATAATTTTGGAGAGAGAGAATTTATTTGTGAATAGAGAGGCTTCACCTATGTAACTGTTTAAGTGTAAACGTGTTGTTTGGGAATTAAAACTGTGCTTTGTGGGATAGAGTAATCATCTATTCGTAATTTTCTCTTACGCTTTAAATAAATGCAAGGATATGTTTAAAAATTTGATGCAAAATTTAAAAAAAAAATTAATGTAAATAAAAGATACATTGTAACTTACAGTGGAATAATAATTTTGTTAAAACATTTTATTTATAACAATATTTTTCTTTTATAGAAAATATAAAAACAGTGTTAGTGTCGAACTGGGCACATATAAGTGGCACATAAATAAGTTGACCTCTCGGTTTGACATTCTGAAACACACTGATACGCTTTATTCATGTCAAAGATACTGTACATATCTCCACACCAAACACAAGCACAGAGGTGCTACCTATTGCAACAAACAATAATATTTGTTGCATTACCTATCTGCAAACTGCCAACGTTGCAACACCCCCTCTCTACAAATACTTATATATATATATATATATATATATATATATATATATATATATATATATATAGCTTATATTTGAGAAGAACATTTTACATCATTTCAAAATCGTACATCTATAGATTTTAAGCATGGCTTTTTCTAATGACTTTGTGAGCATGTATGCTATGTTGTTTCCACTCTTAACATATTCCTAACTAGCTGTCCCGTTGCGGCTTCGCCCGCGTGTACTATAGAAAAGAGTAACTAACTTTTAGTTACGTGTTAATTGATGGTGATACTATATTCTTTATTATACTATATTCACTGTTTATCTTTAAAACATCACATACAAACAGATTTGTCTAGTCCACTGCGCTAAGCGTACTTTAATTGCAGAACTTCTTTTTCTTAATTCATCTTTATTTCTCTATAAAACAGCTGCCCGGCTGCGGCTTCCACCGCAAAACAGTTGCCCGGCATTTAACAGCCATTACTGTTGCAGTTGTCAGCGAGTGTTGAGTGTTTTCCTCGCTTTTTTTTCCCGCGGTCGCAAATTAGATAAAAACAATCCTTGATGCGGATTATAAATATATCATGCTAAAATTTCAGCTCGATCGGTGTAGAACCTTTTGAGTTTTTGAAGCGTACACAAACCAACATAACATATATATATATATATATATATATATATATATATATATATATATATATATATTACACTGCTATTCACTTTGTCGTCTAAGAAGTGAAATCTTGTGTCTAATTGTTTCAATCTCTTATTTTTTTCATTATTATAAGCTAACGTAATGACGGACTGATTATCTTCAATATAATCACTTCATTGTTGAGTACACCAAAATCACAAATTATGTTTTTCAACCAACATGCTTCTGCAATTGCTACACTCAATGCTATATATTCAGACTCTGTTGAGGAGAATGACACACTAGACTGTTGTTTTCTACACCAACTGATTACACAATCAAATATTTTAAATACATAGCCTGAAGTAGACTTCCTATCCTGGACACAACCTGCCCAGTCTACTTCTACATACCCTTGCAAACAAGACTCTGTACTCACATGCTCAAGGCTTAAATTTAAAGTTCCTTTTACATAACGCAAAACTCTTTTAAGGGCCTTACACAACATCCCACTAGCACAATGCTGATATATAGAAAGAAAACTTACAGGGACACACAAATCAGGCTCGGTACCACACACAGCATACATAAAACATCCTATTAACTGTCTACATTTTCTTCAGTTTCTTTACTTTCTAACTTATCCCTCTGAAGTAGTTTAAAATCATAATTCTGAACTAAAGGGGTAGCTATAAGTTTGCAATTAGATATTCCAAATTCTTCCAAAACCTTAGACAAATTTTTTTTCTGACTTAATACTGTTTTCCCTCTTCCTGATGGATGTTGATACCTAAGCACTCCTTAGCTATTCCTAAATCATTCATCTTTAAGATTTTCTACAAGTTTGCCTTATATTCCTGAATTTATTCATTTTGTGTCCCAACATACAATAAACAAATAGTCATTGCGTTTTGTCCTCACGTACTAGCAATGATCAATTTTTTACTTTTGAAAATTACTTTTCATCATTAATTATTCAAATTGTTTTATTCCAATACTTGGGAAACTTTTTAAACCATACAAAGATTTGTTTAATTTAAATATTTTATTATTATTGCCAGGGAGCTTCAAGTAAACTACCTCTGGGGTATTACCATGCAAAATTGCTCCTACTACATCCATCTGATAGACTGGTATTTCCTTTTTATTTGCAACTGCCGTAAGAATTCTAAATGTAGCTAACTTTGCAACTGGAGAATACGATTCTCACAAATTACAATCATTATGTTCAAAACCTCGAGCTACTACACGAGCTTTATACAACTGTTTACCCTCAATTCGTTTTATTTTAAAAACCCATTTACTAGAAATAAAATCAGCTCCTTCTGGAACTTCAGCAACTTCTACCCATGTATTGTTTCTTCTAGTGTTTCCAATTATCTGTTCATAGCTTCCTCCCATTTTGGTTTACTGCTACTGTTCATAGAATCTTCATAAGTCAAAGGTTCACTATCTAGAGATAAGAAACTTGTCTCATATTCTTCTAACCATTTTTGCCTATTCTTTTGTCTGGCTGACATTCTCGGGGGTATTTCTAATATGAGTGTTTCTTGATCTTCAAATTCTACACACTCTGGATGTACCTGGGTCTCATTTGATTCTTCTCCTGCACCATGCTTTGGATATCCCATGTTTACTGTAAATACTTTCTGAATCTCTGTAGTACATTCCTTTTTGATTTCGTTTCGTCTTTCCGTAATGAACTCAACTTCTCTTTTGATCAGGATATCACTTAGGTTAGAAACATTATACACGATACCCTTTAATAGTTTCACCATACCCAACAAAGTAACCTATTTCTGACTTTGAATCCCATTTCTGTCTTTTTTTCATTTGGAGCATGTAACATTACTTTCGACCCAAAGATTTTTAGCTTGTTTATGTCAAACAACCCTTTGTCTATCCATAACTGAAACGGTGTTTTATTTTTTAATGCTACTTGTACCAGTCATTTTTAAGATATAAATTGATGTATTAACCGCTTCAGCACATAAACTTTTAATAAAATTACTGGATAGTAACACCGTTCTAGCAGACTCATTCATTGTGCGTATTTCTCTTTCCGCTCTACCGTTTTGTTCTGGCATGTAAGATACACTTCTCTGATGTGTTATTCCCAAACTTTCTGTTAGTGTCTGGAACTCTCTGTTGACAAATTCAGCACCATTGTCGGACTTAATAATGTGTATCTTATGACCCAAATTATTAATAACATAGTTCAGAAAAGTCTGTAATGTGTACACAGTCTCAGACTTTTTCTGCAAGAAATAAACTGTCTTGAAATGTGTATAATCATCCTTAAGTATAAGGTAATAACATGGCCATCCTAAGGAGGTAGTGTCCAATGGACCACACAAATCCATATGTAACACTTGACCTAGTATTTTACCCCTTGTCCCACAATGGAAATGGCTGTTTGTGCAACTTCCCCCTTATACAGAAAACACGTGTTGACTCTTCACCATTTAAAAATCATCCTATTTGACTTCTTTTTAGCATTGACTTTACTTGTTTGATGTTCTGGTGTCCCATTCTTTCATGCCACTCAGTTAAACTTGAGTTTATTTTACCTACACAAACATAATTATCTGTGTACCTAAAGTTAATTATGTACGGTTAATCTTTACGATAAGCAGTAGCAGTTATTCGACTACTTCCTAGATTTCTGAACCTGCAAGACTCACTGTTCATATGAAATGTATAACCTTTACCTGTTGCAGTGCTAACTGAGGAAAGATTTGCCTTAATGGCAGCTACATATAAATCATTATACAAAGTGGTATCGACTCATTCATGCCCATTATTGGCCTGTAACTTTACATCACAAATACCAATAGCTCGAATAACTTTCCCATTACCCAACACAATTTCTTTGGAACATTCTAAATCCTTGTAATTAATAAAAATATGTTTGTGATGTGACATGTATTCCGATGCACCACTATCAATTACCCATAATCACTATTTAATGCAGACATTACGTACCCGTGAAATGCATTACTGCTGGTAGGCCTATTTTACTTGTGTTCAAACCAACACTCATTTAAATTATGACAAGATTTTTTACACTGTCTACAAAATTTATCACTCTTATTAGCCCCACTTTGATATTTATAACTGTTATTTACATTATCACTTTTCTCTACGTTGGACTTAATTCTCGTTTGTAGTGGCCTACCTTACCACAAGCGAAAATCTTTCTCCGTGCCTAGACCATCTGGAATGTTGTGGAACTCGGCGATTCCTCCTCATCTAACCTTTCCTTGAGTCGCTGCTCCTCAACCAGCAACCGGAATGTCAGCTCGTCCATCTTCCTCAGCTCCACAGGCATCGACTCCCAAGCCAATATGAAGTGCTGATACTGCTGTGGAAGACTCGAGATGATTTTCGTGATCGCCATGCTCTCGTTGACTGCAGCAGTAATTAATTTCAAGTTGTTCAATATCGCTTAAATTCTCTCTAGATACTCGAACATTGTTTCATTTTTCTTGTATTTACTTCAAAAAACCTCTGTTGCGCTAAATGTATCGACATTCCGCTCTTTTGTTCATACACCGTATGCAGTTTGCTCCAGATATCTCGCGCAGTTTTACACGATATAACCTGCTGGAGAACACGATCTTCAATGCGTGTTTCAATGGTACTTTGCACTTTAGCATCTTTCACTGCCCATTTTTCTCATAGTCCTTATTTTCTCCCTTTACCGGAGGTGGAATGGTGCCATCAGTAATGTCGAGGAGGTTAGCACCCTGAGCAAGGCGGTCAGCTTGAATTTCGACAATTAAGATGACGATAAGTGCCTAATAAATATACGTTTTGACTGATTCAATGATTGATTTATCAAAAGAGAAATGTTACGGATCGACCTGAACATAAAAGAACGAAACATACATAGAAATTGATAGGGAAGAATGAGATTCAGTAATACTTTAAAATGTCTGTCACAACACTCCGATCTCTTTAAATTTCATAACGACGATGCTAGATTCCGAAAATAAGTTTTTCCATATTTTCTTCCCGTGTCACATTCCATAGCCTGTTCGCTCAACTGCAGTTCGCAGGAAACTAAACCGTACAGTGCGAATAAACCACCACGCGGTTGACCGGGATGCGAGCCGCATCTCTATTTACAACCGCAGTGGTTGTGATCGCGTCGTGTGCTAGTGCGTAAGAAACACGCGGTTTTTTATCATTACAGCTCATTCAGTCCCATCCGCGTGCGATTGGCCGCACTGCGGCATGCCGCTCATTGCACCACCAACTAGGCTACCCGCAGCACAGCAAAGTCATGCGTCAAAGGGCTGGTCTACCCTACAGGCGTCTTTATTCGTGCGTGCCAGTCACCAGATGAATTTATATTACAATACGATTTACACTTGCGGTTATAAATTTTTTTTTTGTTTTAAACTTTTCTGTAGATCTGGAACAGCCGAGGTCTGTGATTGGCCGACAAGACAGCAAACCACAGGGCCACTGCTGGGGCAGAGATTTTTGTAGCTAGCCCAAGGTCCGGAATAATATTTTCTACTTTTTAATGATTTTCAGCATACGCTGTCTCATCAGGCTCACCTGAGAGCTAGTGTAGTGTATTAATTTGTGTATTTTTAAGTTTGTGTCGGGTATCTTCTAGGGAAACGAGAGGCCGAGGCGACTCTATTACACCGCCATCCACCAGGGATCTGCGTTCACCCATTGTGCCCTGGTTAAAGCCAGCGTCCACCAAAAATAAAGGAAAATAAATAAAAGACAGTTCCCTTCCCTTTTAGTCTCTTAGAGAAATTTCCACTCCACTAACAAAGAAGTCTGGACCTTCCTCTGTTTCCAGTAACTATATTTTTTTTGCATGTAACTGGAATCGTCTGAAGCCAGCAGAGGAGTGCAGTTGCCGCCAACCATAAGAAGGAACATATAGGTTTCCGTCACTGAGAGCCTTCTATCCTCAGAGCATCCATTGCCAAATGTTCTAGGGATCCTAGGCCCGTCCCCCCTTCCCATCGAAAGCTCCTAAAAGGCCTCTACCAAGTGTTCCACGAAGCACCAGCCAGTCACGTTAAACTGATGCTTATATTAATGACCTGACCATCAGTTATGGCCATGATCTTCCATTTATTTCAAACAATTTCAAATAACACAAATATATTTTAGCTAAATGCTTTGAAAAAAATTTGAGACTTTATACAGTCATACGATACACAATTTCGCTAGAGCGTTTCTTTTTTTTTTTTTTCAAATAATTTGCCGTTTACTAGCAAAAAAAAATATTTTTGCTTCATTTCGGCAACAAAATATGTGATATTTCAGGGGCAAAATCTAAAAATCCTTTCGGTGTATTGGAATAGAAAAATTCAGATACAAGCGATGATATTATATACGCGTTAAAACTATAAGAATGAATTTTTGCTGTATGTATTAATTTGCGTTAAAAAAATTTCGAAACCACTGCGGAACTAAAGACCGAGGCCTTAAAAGGGACCAAAATACCACCCAGGCTTCTGTCTGTGCTCAGACGAAGCGTTCACTACATCCGCTCCCAACATCAGGGGTTAGAAAAATCATTAGCTAGCCGGGACCAACTAAAACCACCTCCGATCGCCTGTCTGTACGATCACGGTTGTGCTGGGAGGGAAAGGGTAAAGCCCTCTTTAACTTATCCCACAGCTCCCACTTGAAATGCAGCCACATCCCAGTGGCACCGCAAGTTTACTACTGACTTTGTTGGTTTTGATGTGTTTACCCTGTTTAGTCATTTTCATATTTATAAACTTTCAAAATATCAAATGCATTGCAAATTCTATTTCTGAGCCTTCAAACGTAGCTAAAAGCGGTGTTTTTCACAAGTATGTGTCAAAATCTACTGCTCGGGTGGATGCCAACATAATCAAGGGTTCACAATCTACTCTAGTACAGCACGGTACATGCTTCCCATCAATATAATTATTTGGTCACCTTTTATCTCACAGTTCCAGCAGAACAATGGAAACAAAGTGTACCTTGCGCATAGGAACAATGGGGAATCAGGCAAGTGTGTTAGTGTCACTTTAATTTCTCCTATTTTTGAACTCCAACGTACCAAACAGCTCCAGATATATGGCAACCTTAATGTAGGCTACATAGGCAAGGTATGCGATTCACATATGTAAAATCATACCCTTTCCAGCAGTACCTGTCTAGAAGCATAATAAATTATATACAAACAAATAAACTACTGTAACGCAAGTTGAAGGACCCTATAGTGAACAAAATTAACACCTAAAACATCATTGATTGTGAAAATGTGAATTTGAGTTCAATTTTCATATGTTTCATCATATTATTATCGCAAGCCTCGTATGCTTCCGCTCTTTTAATTGAAAATCTTAAAAATAACTAGGCCAGTGTTTTGCAAAGGCCGAGTGGTAGCAGTAAAAACAATAATATTGTTGTGTGCATGTTTGGTTAGTTGGTAGTGAGTCATGCATTTCAGTTTCTTCGCCTAATTTGAAAATTGTTATAATCCCAAAAGTTTTAATGCTTTAAAATGTATAATTTATCTTCTAATAGCCGTAGACTAACCTTTGACAGTCGGATTATGCAAGTTGTAAAACGCTTATATTCGTGTGTTGTACACTACCTTGTTTACAAATAATGCCGAACTACCGAATTTTCAATTCTCGCTATGAAGACAAATAAAACTTCTTGGCCAGGACCCTAATCCCAGATAGCATGTAAGCTTGCGGAAAGCCTGCAATTGACTTGATTTAGCTTTCCATTACAAGCCCTAATTGGTAAGTTTGACTCAAGCTTGAGTAAGCCTATTTTTTACAGTTTTATCCTGTCTTGTACGAAGCAAGCTTGCTACAAGCTTAGAGCAAACTCGAATCAAGCTTTCCTCGCAAGTTTGCTGCAAGCTTGCAGACTTGTCATGGCAAGCTTGATTCAAGCTTTAATCAAGCTTATTTTGCTATCAAGGATATATATTTTTGTCGATTTATCTTGTCCCGCTCGCCTAATTTAATTGTAAAAATTCAAAAAATGTTCTATGTGTCGCAAAATCTCGCCAATATCGACGCCATTTTCCCGCCCTGGGTGGCTGGGTGTCTGCCAGAAGACCTCTCGACCTCATCCAGCAAAACGACGAGAAGTGTTGTCTGCTGGTGGCCAACTGTCCTCCGAAGAAGGTCTACAACCAGCAAAAACCTCAGTTTAGAATGGAGAGAGGTGGTTGTGTGTCGGATGGCAGATGCTGTTTATAACTAGAGCCTTATATTAGAAAGCGAAATGATTACCAGTGCTCTACAGGGGGCCGATTAAATATCACCACTTGCGTTTTGCACCGACGCAGCGCAATGCAATGAAATCTGCTCTGCACCTGCACCTTGAGTCGTAGTTGGAATTAAATATACTCGAAAACGCAAGAGGCGGAGCCTATTTTGGCTCGGCGCAACTGCCTCCCCTCTCCGACTTACACAAGCCAATCAGAAAATTTGTAACATCATTCTCACCGCCACTTGGACGGCAAAAGCTGTCTGCACACCTGTGTCCTTGCATGCAGGTATAGCTTCCAGGTAGAAGTGAACATTTCTCGCGCTAAAATTAATGTTTTGGTTATATTTTTCGTAACCTCTGAAGTTCTTCTGTAGTCGCCGTCGGTGACGGTTCTGTATATTTCACGCATAGTGCTGGTGCGGCACCTCATTTGATTGCGAGTTTACTCTCTTTCGATGTCCTCATTTGCCTGGCTGGTGGATTCTTCTGGGTCCTGAGGCCATTT
This sequence comes from Medauroidea extradentata, assembly GCA_003012365.1. Classification (NCBI taxonomy): domain Eukaryota; kingdom Metazoa; phylum Arthropoda; class Insecta; order Phasmatodea; family Phasmatidae; genus Medauroidea; species Medauroidea extradentata. The sequence goes on from PNEQ01092826.1 coordinate 12,596, forward strand.
TGTTTGCGCTGTTTTGTGTAATGTAATGATTTCTTGTACATTTTCGACTGTGCGTAGCTGTGTACAGAGTTAAATTGTGTTTTTTGGCTGTACGGTTCAATTGCCTAGGCCAGGGGGTGTGCCCCACAACGTAGGTTTGTTTTACTCGGCCTCTCTCAGGAGCTGGAAGAGTTGGGTCAAGTTGACCCAGGTCAACCCAGGTCAAAAAGAGTTGACAACTCTCGGAGGAGCGAGGAAAACGCCTATTGCGTTGATTTGATGGCGGAACTAGCAGACTTATTTTGAAATTTGTATAAACAAGAATCATACGATGATGAAGTTCCTACAGCTGCACCAAATAATGCACTATAAATGATAAAGTGCCTTCTAATGAAATTATGAGAAGCTAGAAAAATACACTGTACTAAACTTAACTGGTCTGAGGAATAATAATAATTCGTATGTATGTATTTATTATTCCGTTGAACTACATTAAGTACATAACAGTACAGTAGCATAGAAATTCGTCAAGTTTACAGCAATTAAAACCCTATGTACAAGAAACATACACAAACCCTCATTGAATATACAGTATACCTTAAGTACACCAGGTGATATATAAATCCAACATCAAGGAGAATAATAACTTAACGATTTTTAATAACTTGAATTACTAACCACAAAGAAGAAAAATTGGAGAAAGGAGCTTATCATTTACGGGAGTTAAACATATTCTGCAAATATTAACCAATTTTTGCGAACTATTTTTAGAGGTTAACAACCACATACAAACAACACCATAACATAAAACTTTTATTGGTTAGGATAAAAAAAACCTTATTCAGTAGCCGCAACTTTACTGTCGTCATCCATGCCTGAAATAATTCTTATTTTCTCTATTTTCAAAGACGACAGCGAAAGTAAACTGCGCAGTCAACAGTAGTATGCTCGCCGTAACATCTAGCAGACGATTTGCTCCTACTTGCCCTCGCAACTCTTCCTCGCGAGGAGGAGCTAAAAGGGCATGCTCTTTTTGACCTGGGGGCCGATTAAATATCACCACTTGCGTTTTGCACCGACGCAGCGCAACGCAAGGAAATCTGCTCTGCACGAGTCGTAGTTGGAATTAAATATACTCGAAAACGCAATACGCAAGGGGCGGAGCCTATTTTGGCTCGGCGCAACTGCCTCCCCTCTCCAACTTACACAAGCCAATCAGAAAATTTGTAACATCATCCTCACTGTCACTTGAACGGCAAAAGCTGTCTGCACATCCGCGTGCTTACATGCCGATATAGCTTCCATGTAGCAGTGAACATTTCTCGCGCTAAAAAGAATGTTTTGGTTAAATGTTTCGTAACATCAAATTTTGTAGCCTTCTCGTGATTAAACAAGGATGTAAGAAGTATAGGTTCATATCAAATTATGAAGGAAAATTGTTACAAAGTTTTCATTACAAGTGTATATGTCGTAGTTGTGATTTGAAGTGTGAAAGTAAATTTCCATAATGTCGTGGTTCTTTCAGTGTAGTAGATGCGTGTGTTCATTTTTGTGTTCGTGAATAATAAAGTGCTTTATTTTTGGAGAGCAGCATTTTTGTAACACAATTGGAACACATCAGAGTGGTTTTCGTCTGTAACCAGCTTTTACCTACTTTATGCTAAATAAAGTGCCTAAAGTAATAGACGTGTGACGCGATTAGAGCAAAAACAATGTATTCATTTTATATTTGTACTGATATTAATTTGAGTGGCCTAGTTTTGAAATTCACGTAAGTTATTTTAACTTGTGTGGCATTGTATTTGTGAGTGTAGGCCTACTATCTAATGGGCTATTCATGTGGCATTCGTCTTTCAGTGAGTCGTAAATCGTGATACGTTGATTATTTCTAAATAATTCATTGCTAATGTGTAGTGAATACGAGTGGCGTTCGTACAACTATACTGCAATAAATTTAATTAGGTCTAGAATATTGTAAGTTCAATATTCACCGAGATAGGGTGTGATGTGTGTAGACAGCAAGTCTCACGAAAGACTTAAAACTAAAATGATAGCCCTCCCGTTTTATGAAATAAAGAGAATCCCAACAGCATCACTCTAAAATATAAAGCACGTGTAATGTGGAAACAAGTCGGCGAGAAAGATGTGATGTTGAAACACCCCATCCAAGAAAGGAAAATATAGAGGTTATGTCATTGTACTAAGCAAATAGCCAAACAGGTAGGCCTACTTGCAAGACATATTCGCTATTTATTTACATTATCATTTGCACAAAAGTTTTAAGGAAAGTTTTTAAGGTTACAAATAACCTCGTCAACAAAGCAACTCTATTTTCTCGTCGTGTGCCACGGAAAAATACCCTCAAAATATTATATTCCGAGGAAAGGCTAAATCGTTGCCCATTTTTAACTGCTTCTTTAGTAAAAAACATTTCAGTTTCGTACTTCTTCTGTACTTCGTAACTATAAAAACACTGGATACAGATAAAGATATCCAACTTTTATGTTAATTCACTTTCACACACTCAAAATTGTCCAATGCGCATGCGCGAAGGGCGCAGATATACTTGCGTCGAGCCATTTGCTAGTCGCAGATTTTCAGGCACTTTGCGCCGTCACGTGACCACTTGCACTTGCGTATTTGTATATTTAATACCAAAGCAACGCAGCACAGGTGCAAATTTTGCGCTGCACCTCTCAAAAGCGGTATTTAATCGGCCCCCAGCGGGCTTATTATGTACCACCGACGCAAAGTCGACTAACGAAGCAATTTGCTTTACGTTCACTTCCGAAATAGCGTTTCACTTTCCTCGAGCGATTATGTACGACAATATTTGCTCCAGACGTTATAGTTTCCTTCAGCGCAAAGCTTTTCGTCAAAGGAAGTGACGTCAGAAGTTTTGCTTCGACGGTAAAGAGCAGTTGGCAATCCTGTTTTACAATAAATTTCCATTTTAACTGCGAAAACAAGAAAACTTTAGCATTTTGTATGTTTGCGCCTCTGATTTTCTTCCGAATGTCTAAATTTAACACTGCTTATTCTATGGTGCATATTTATTCTGTGGCAGAATCAGCTTATTGTAAATGTAAACACGAGCAAAGCAGAAAAACGTATTTCCAAAATATGTATACTTACGTAAGCATCATTCTGACGCGAACAACACCTCAATGTCTCTATTAGTTACGGTAAGTATCATCAGCTGATACAAAACTAATTTTATGCCCTTTCACTCCTTTAGGTGCTGTAATTCGAAAAATCTTAATTTCACATCTTAAATATTTGTACAAATACCCAAGTGAAGTGAAAATCACGACGAAGCAAAATCGATCATTCATTAAAAATCACATTTCACTCCTGTACAGTACTGGGAGTTCGAATTTTGAAAAATCTTAAAAACTTTTTACGGCCATGTACCTGATAATCATCCTGAAGCAAATGTAAACGGAATATCTCGATGGGTTCGATAGATATCGAAGAATTAGCTAAAACATATTCCAGGCCTTTTCTCCTCCTAAGAGACTGAATTTCGAAATACCCTTGCATCACAATTCAGACTCCTTAACTGGTATCTCTTATATGTGAAAAAAAAAAAAAAAAAAAAAAAAAAAAAAAAAACGACAACAGACCGTTCGGTTCAAGACACGTCGACGATTAGTTAAAAACACATTTCATTACTTTTCACCCCCTTTTCACCTCCTTAGGTGGGGAATTTCGAAAATTCCTGAAGTTGCTTTTCAGGTAGGCCTACTTGAAAAAGCATCAATCTTAAACAAAAACCAATGGGATCGATATATATCGATTGTGAAACGAAAACACATACTACCCCTTTTTTTTTTTTTTACCTCGTTGGGGCTGAATTTGGAAAATTTATTTTGATGGTATCTTGTATATTTACAAATGCTTCAATCTAGAAAAGAGCACTTCGATATCTCGATTGGTTCGATAGGTATGGAGGTATAATCTAAAACACATTTCTCGTATTTCACCACCTTAATTAAAGAATTTCGAAACGTCTTGAAGTCCTGTCATAGACATTTGTTTACGTACCCAATTGAAGCAAAAATCACGATAGTCAATTGTGTTTCAGTGATATAGACGATTCATTAAAACTTCATTTTGCCTTTTTTACTGCTCGGGGGTCGAATTTAAAAAAAATCCTAAAATGTTTTTTGGGTAATTACATAAGCAACATTTTGAAGTGAATACCAACTCTCTATCCCGAAGGATTTGATAGCTATCGAAAGTTAATCATAAACACATTTAAGGTCTTTTCACCCCCTTAAACATTTAATTTCGAAAAATCCATAAATTGGCTAATGTGCATTTTTATGTTTGTCCTACTACAGTAAAAATCACGATGATAGTCCGTCGGGTTCGAGCTCTATCGACGTTTCTTCAGAAATACATTTTCCCCCTTTTCACCCCCTTAGAGGTCGAATTTCAAAAAATCCCTTCTTAGTGCTCGGCTACGACATCAGGGGAACTCACACAAAAAAGGTCACTGTTATAGGTTGTGGTTTGGGCTGTAGTTTAATGTGTCAATCGGACAGTCATTCAGTCAGTCAGTATTCTCTTTTATATTTATAGATAATCTGCCATGACTATTTTATTATGTAATTTTGTAAAGTCGATTTTGTGTTGAGTATCATTCCAGCCATTATAGATTGTTCACTGCTATAATTTCGTTTAATAATTTAAATTTTACAGGGTCCACAGCAGTTACGTACTGCGTTTAATGGAATTTTAAAAATAAATAAACTGTATCTAACCGGTTTTAGAGCACTACCTACCCTATCAAGTATATCGAGTAAGATTTTCGTAAGTACTTTAGATGGGAGATATTAGCACTTGTGTTGGCATCAGGGAGTGGCCATACCGTATACTGCCCAGGCAAACACTTTAAGTCAGTGCATTTGTGCCCTTGTTGCGTGAACATTTATACATGTGATCACTGTAATACATAAACATTGTTTCTGCCATAAGAGCCAATGTGTTTTTCTCGAAGTTTGAAGAGCAATATAGTAAAAAGTATTTATCGATCAGCAGATGTGCAGTGTTTATCTGTCTTCATTGATTGGAGAACAAAATTTTGAAAGAAAATTAAAACTGAACAACATGATTGTGTTTTGAATCACATTTCTGTGAGTACCGGCATAGCCAAATGTTTGTGCATGGACACCATTGTTGAAATTAACTTAATACATTTGTGTGCTGGTTTCTGCTATTTATTTAACAATTCGGAAGGTATATTTATAAACAAATGCACCCTCACCGCGAAGGATGCATTGCTGTGAAGGCTGCGAGGATTCAGGGATGCGAGGATTAATCCTGTGAATTCAGAAACAGCCAGTGGCCGCATTTTCAGGTTAATTCGCTAGGTTTAACTTCATAAACAATTATTTAACCACTTATTTTGCTCTATGCAAATATGAAACATGGCCTTTTTACTCATGAAACGTAACAGAAGCAGGTGTATTACACCCGAATGCAACTCATGTATCTTCCAGGAAGTCTCAACATGCCACCTCCTGTATACTCCTACCTCCATGGTTGGTGTAGACTTTGGTTTTATACATGGAGGTAGGAGTCGACCAGGGGCGTGATTTGGGGCCACAGGGGGTGGAAAATGCCCCCCCCCCCCCTGGATTAGAATTTTATGTGTATAAATATATTTTTTTGTATTTTTAAATTTAAACAATGCTAACTTAAGCACATAAAACTGAAGTTTTATTATTAAAGTATCTAATTTATACATGCTTAATTAATAAAAAAGATGCAACAAGGTCACTGTCGTTGGAAAATTAAATCTTTCCCCCCCCCCTCCTCCTCCACCTAGAAAAACCTGAAATGACGCCCCTGGATACGACGTATATATGCCAGTTTTGCGCGAACAATACTTTATTGTTGACCAACACACAGAATCGAGTAGATCGAGTACGGTTTTCATAAGCCCCTCATATGTTATTGATGTTGTAGAATGAACAGATTTGAATGAAAACAGTCATGTTCGTTGCATTCGGGTGTGAAGAGAGAACAGGTAGGCGAATTACATTCTGCTACTGATTTGCATTTAATTATGTTGAACTAAATACATAAATATGGAATATTTTATACTTACTTGATTAACGATAACTTGAATAAAAATCTTAAGAGGGTGTGGTACATACTTCAACGCTAAAAGCATTAATCTGTAACTGTAGGTTTCGTGAAGCCAATTTGCGAAAATTAAACAATAGCAATCCCAGACAATAGTTTTAGCCAATGTTTTGAACAGAATTGTTTCCAGTGTTGCGACCTTCTGAGGTACAATTTCTGATGCCGGAACCTCGTGCATTTAACTGCGGCGCAAGAAATCACGCATAGCGAATTTGTAATTCTGGATTAATATTTACTCATAAAGTTGGCAAATACCATTATCTAGGACTGTCATTGAGAAATTTATCCATACTGGCTTCGAAAAAAGCGTAGAAATGAATTGATGTTTTCAGCGTTTATCTATCTACCACGCACTCTCAAGCCTTGTACTTATTTTTATTCGTTACTTCGTAGAGAACTACAGCAGCATACCAAAAATTCGCGCCTTCCTGTGTTTAACTTTAAAATATAATTTCTCTCTGGACTATCGATTTCAACACTTCCCTTTGATAATTTAAAATCAACATTTTAGAAATGTTTTACACAAGTCCCATTTCCGTACACAGCATCTTCAGCCGAGTTCAGGGTAATGGTTTCGTCTTGATATCTGCAGCTAGACATTCTGCGGGAGTTCGGAGAATTTTCAGCTTTCCATCTGTCACTTTTTCTCTGATGAAAAAATTTTTAGTTGCAATATGTTTTGTCCTGAGATGAAATTCAGGATTCTGAGCTAGTCTTGCTGCAGCAGAATTATCTCCCTTAAGTACAGGAACTTCTTTAATGTAGAGAATTTCTTCAAATAATTTAGTTAACCAAATTATTTATTTAGTTGCTTTGTTTGCAGCAACAATCTGCTTCTGTGGTTGATGTAGTTATCATTGTTTGTGTCTGACTTAACCATGAAATCACTCCAGTAGCATGAGAAATCACTACTCCTGTAGTTGATCGACCAGTTTTTGAGCAGCCTCCGAAATCTGCATCACTGAAACATTCTAGTGTTCGTTTTCTTTTATCGCACTTGTAAATTATTCCAAGTTCTATAGATCCTGAAATGTAATGATAAACTCTTTTGACCCTGGTTACATCCCCTGCAGATGGGTTTTCAAGAGAACTCGATAAGAATTCTATACTGTATGCCTGATCTGGCCTTATACAAAGTATTATATTCATTAATGTACCAACTACTTGCCGATTAGGAAAATGGTTCTCTCTATCCCAATCTTTCCTTAATTCTGAAGTTTCTGAATTCTTTAAATTTGGTGTAGATATATGCTTACAGTCAGAAAAATTGTGTTCAAGAATCCTCTTTGCAGTAGCTTTCTGGCTTAACTTTATACAGACATCTTCTTGTTTTATTTCTATGCCCAAGAAGTGGTCTGCCTTCTTCGAAGTGATTTTAAATTTAGAAATCAATTCATTGAGAAATTCATCATGGTCTATTGTGAACCAGTTGCTGTTACCAAACCACCGTCTACATACAACACTAATATGATCTTTTTACCATTTATTTCTCGAATTATCAAGCATGGATCTGCTTCGCTTGCCTTGAAGCATTGTTTTAGTTTGTGCCAACATCTTGGAGCTTGTTTTAATCCGTATAAACTTTTCTTCAATTCACAGACGTCTTCTATGCCGTCATCATATACTTGTGGCTGTTATATAGAAATTACTTCTTCAAGCTCACCATATATGAATGCTGTTGAAACATCAAACTGAGTGAGTTACATGTTATTGTTTGCAGCAATATTCAACATTGAACGAACTGTCTCCATTCTCACTACTAGACTGAATGTTTGACTGTAATCAATTCTTTGATGTAGACTAAACCCCTTGACAACAAATCTTGCTTTATATTTGTCAACACTGTCATCAGGATTTGTCTTCAACCGAAATACCCACTTACATGGCATTGCTTTAACCCCTTCTGGTAAGGCAACTTTTCCCAATGTGTTGTTGTCTTGTAGAGATTCCATCTCTTTGTCCATAGCTCTTATCCATTCCACTCATCGTTTGCTGTAAAAAGCCACCTCAAATGTTTCAGGAACTTTAATATTTTTGAGAAACTCCTCTGTAGCCACGACAAAATCTTCAAAATGCTTATGTTTCCTTAATGTTGAGCATTTTCTGAGTTGTCTTTCCTCTTGTGTTTAAGAATCTGCATTCTCTGTCTCTGTCTCTAATCGAGTCTCACTCTCTTCATTCCTATCTTCTGTGCATTGTTTACCTGACACTTCTAGTTCAGATTTTTCTTCGTCCTTCATGGACTTAAAATTTCGAAGTGGCAAATCACTCTTCGTCACATTCTATGAACTTTTCGTGAACTGTCACATCTCTTGACAATATTGCTGTAATATTTTTAGGTAGGTATATTCTGTACCTTTCGTCACCATCGTATCCGACAAGGTATCCTTTAATAGATTTCTCATCCATTTTTATTTGCTTTTAAGCTGGAATATGAACATAACAGGCAGTCCCAATTATTTGCGAATGTTTGATTATAGATTTCTTAATGTATTTTTGACTTCCAATTTTTCTTTTATAATGTACACATAACAAAATGTGTTGTATCTTTCTATAAACACGACAAAGTATCGCTTCTTAGTAAAGGAGTCATCAAATGACTCACACACATCACCTGGTATCAGATCTCCAGCCTTTTCTGCTTTTATCCTGGTACCAATTGGTAGACGATGAGATTATCCATAGATGCATGGTTCGCAGACGTTTCTGTCTAAATTTACTTTGTTTCCATCTTCTTTAAGCATTTTTATATGTTGCTTATCTCGATGTCCCCATCTCTCGTGGTACAGTTGTAACATAGAGCTGTCTGTAATAGCAGCACTTGTTTCTGTTCGATCCTCTGGAATTACTGTATTCATAAGTGCTTTATACAATGTTTAGTTTGTTTCACGAACTCCAAGTAGTACTATGCTGTCATCAGCCTTAAGCTGACAATTTGTTCTTGTGGATTCAAGCTTGCTGTTTGCTTTCTTATTTTGAGCTGCTAAAACATAGAATAGGTTTCTTGAAATTTGTGGAACATACCACACGTTTGTCAGTGTTAACTTGTGTATTTTGCCATTAAATGTCGACAATACTTTGATTGTTCCTTGTCCCAGTGCCTTCAGTGCTTCTCGTCCAGCAGTCTTTACACTACAGGGATTCGTAAATTCTTCAAATGTCACAAAGAAATCAGATCTGTTTGTGACATGGCTTGTGGCTCCATTGTCAATCCACCAGTCTGTTGAATTTTCTTCAAGTTAACATACTCAATTTCAATCTGAGGTAAGAGGTACATCATCTTCATTACTCAGAGCATTACTGTATGTCTTGTTTTTAGGAAAACGTCTATCAGCTATCCATTTTTTGCAAATATCTTATCCAGTGTCCCTTCTTTTTGTAGTAGTTACATAAATCATCTTTGCAATGAAACTTTTTGCTACATTTTATTTCCCTAGCTGATTGTACTGGTTTGTTTTGACAACTAAAGCTTGTTGAGAAAGTTTCTCATTTTCTCCTGTTCCTCTTATATTTCTCTCATACATACATAACTGTGTTGTTAATTCATCAAAAGTTTTCTGTTCATCTTTAGTGAGTAACATCCAACTATACATAAATGTTTCAAACTCTTTGGCAGAATGTGCAAACTTTTGTAAACTAACAAAAAGTATGGCAATGCTTTTTCATTTCTAGCTTTAAGTCCATTATTCAACCCATTCCACAGACTCTTCAATTGAGCAATTTGTGTAGACACATCTTCACCTTGATGCCAACTAAAAGCAAAAAAATCTGTGCAAATTTTGAATAATTGATCTTTTAATGTCGCTTCAGCCTGTTGTTTTGTTGCAACCCATGCCTCCTGAGCTGTATCTTTGTCTATTTTATTTCTGATATACTTCATCAGTAAGTGAACTTGCTATCATTGTCTTGGCATAACTGTTTGCCTTACGATACAATTCACTTTTTTCTTTATAAGCATTTCTATCTAAATATTTGGCTTCTGCAGGGCTTTTTAACTTATTGTCTATGATAACTAATTAACTTTCATGTTAATCAAGTAAGTCTCTAATTTTTCGTTTCCAAATGGGCCATTCTGACTTACACGATAATGGTTTTATGTGCTTTGTCAAATCCACACTGAAAGGATTTTAAACTGTACTTAATACAATAAAACCTTCTTAAACTATTCAAAATATAATAAAGATTCTTATCTTCGTATCTGGGCCCATAACCTGTTGAACTAATCACTCAAATATTGTATAATTTTTACTTAACTAACAATAACTTGAATAAAAATCTTAAGCCCTGTATTCAGGCGTGGGAAACTGAAATAGTCGAAGTTGGGAACTGTTAGCTTCGGCATCCTCTGGTATGGGGGCAGCACCAGCACCAACTATCCAGACAATTGTCAAATAATTAGAATATTATCGGTCGCCATTTTTCGTCGAGCAATTTAAAGATTATAGGCTGTTATGATTTTTTGGTTATAATGTAAGAAGTTTTTTTGAAAAATTGTATCATGTGTCTTTTAAATCGTAAGTTTAGGTTTGTGTCTTAGTAATGCCTTTCAGCTAGACAAATGAATAGTGATCACATACTGTGGTTTTCTTGTGTACCAGCTTGTATATTAATGAGTGGTAAACAACATATTGGTTCTTATTTCAGACAGACGTTTGACCAATGCTTGACTAAAAAAGAATTAATTTCAATGATCTTTACTCCATAATGTAGTGGTTTCACTTCATTATCGTGTTAAGATTTCTGTACAAAACGATCGTTTTCAGCACAACATAAAATTAGACCTTTGTTATCAATTCATTTTACTTTTGCTATTAAAAATATATATTGTTACGAGCACAAAGTTTAGGACATTAATTTTGTCTGTTTTTTTTTTTTTTATCAATTGATTTGGTTTTTTCTTCAGTTTTAGTATATTTCTTCAAAGTAACTCTAGCTTTTTTTTTTGTTTTTTTTTTTTTTTTTTTTTTTTTTTTTTTTTTTTTTTTTTTTTTTTTTTTTTTTTTTTTTTTTTATTAATTTATTTTTTTTTTTTTTTTTTTTTTTTTTTTTTTTTTAAAGTATTTTTTGTTTTTTTTTTTTTTTTTTTTTTTCTTCTTTGTATTTTCTATAGGTTGTCTAATATTTTCGTTTGAGGATATTTGTTTTATTAATTTGCTTTTTTTAAATTTATTTTATATTTCACTTTGAGCAGAGTTCAATTGAGATCAGTCACCTATTTAGTTTTTTTTTTTTTTTTTACCTTTTTTTCGGGCCGAGATGTTGCAGTCGGCCCTGGGTAGAGACATTGGCCTGAACTGTGGGCTGGGCAGCGAACTGGTTTGGTCGTGGGCGGTGGGGGGTGCGGTATCCGTGCCTTTATTTCGCCTTCCCCCGGGGCCAGTCAGTGAGCTGTTTATTCCCTCAGCATTCTATTCCCTCCCCCCCATCCCTTCCCTCCTGGACAGCTGTAATATCCTCAGTTTTTGGCTCGGTGACTGCCTGCGCGATTTTTACTACGTTGCAGTTTGGTATGTAACATACCGCATGTTGCGGACTATAAAAAATATTACAAATTGAAACAAATGTATAAACAAGCAAGTTTTACTAATCAAAAGTTACAAAGTTGGCAATTTAAACAGATGGAAAATCCAAATATGTGTCCACACAGTGGACATTACTAGCATCTGTGAGATGGAAAATTATTATTTTAAAAATTTACAAAATATATTAATTAGTTTTACAAGGAAAGAAAATATCTGGGCAAGTCAGAATTCACGCCAAACTTTCCATCACAAAGGTAGTTACTTAAGCGGGCTCCATAATGTCAAAATCTGGTGTTACATAGCTAGAAGTTAATACAGCAACACACTTGTGTGCAAAAAGCCATCGGGCAATCAAGCAACAAATAATCACAACAGTTAATAAATACCACGTGGAAAAGTCAAATAACAAAGAACAATAGCTAACCCTACAATAAACTTTTTAAGACTGAGAGAGAACTTTTTATCAGACGGCGACCGAAAAAGGAATTTAGAAAAAACATAACAAGAATTAAACTTAAGCACAACACATGATGGCAGCCTCCTTGCTCGCCATGGGGGGACAAGTCCCCAACCTACCCTATCACACTAACTAGGAGCTCGGAAGTACTTACATTCTCAGTGCCCAGATCTAGAAGAGAAAGGAAAGTGAGCTGACGGCCCACACAAGAACCTTAGTTCAACCTGGCCAGAGTCTAGCTAACGCCAACGAAATATATAGTAAACATAGAGGGGCGGAAGTAGCTATTTCCAAGGCTCTTAGGTGAAGCCTATTTGAAATTGGTCGGCCATTTTATCGATAGTCAAAACATTGTCAGCTGATGCATGTTGTAATGTAGGTTATACGAGAATCGTGAGAAATACTTTGGGATATTGGTCGTTGTGGTATTTGTTTGTCGAGTCCGTTACAACTACATATGACTAATGTATCACTAGAGAACATTCGTACCCTCACCAACATGAAATATGTTTTAAATTGCTGCAGTTAACAACATATTGTGATGCCTATCTCAGTGTTTGGCTGCACACACTACAGCAACAAAATAAAAGCATACCACAACTACTATAGACTTTGTTTGTGCAGTATAGATAAATTGTACTGTTACGTTATGGGTAGCTGCAATGAGACAGGACAAAGGGTAGGTACCGAACTTTTTGGTTTACAATCAACACAAATCAAAATTTACGAAACATAAAATTTAATGAATCGTGAAGAAATTCATTACTGGGAGGAGAAGGAAATACATACTGTTTGATAGTATGGTATGGTATAGACTGTAATATGTTGCCAAAGAGAAGGATACATATACGAAAATTGAGGTGCGGGAACGGAAAAAGGTGCAAAAAGGGTAACGGGATGGGTGAATAGTAGGTGACGAAGGCAGCCGTATGATGGGGAGGATGAAGGGATATATAGGCCATCTGTAATGTTGAAGGAAATGGGATGGAGTACACTAAAAGACAGAAGAAGAAATGAAAGTCTGCTCAGGATGTTCATACTTATGACTAGAGAGGGAGGTTGGGGAGGGTTAAATTGCCACCTAGCTAAGAAAGGGTATGGGGGAGAGTAAACACCAGTGAGAAGGTTCAAATGGAGTGGAAGGGAACGAATTGGTTAGACAGTCTATGCTTGTGAGGTCGGTGAGAGGAATATTTTACAGAATGATATGGTAACTGTTTTGGAAGGTTCAGGAGAAGTTTGGGAATGGTAGCCTAGAGAGGCAGGCAAGAATTGATCTCGCTACATGGCGACATACCAATTTCGAATATCTATTTATTTGTATAAGGTCGAGGCTCTTAAATAGGGTTAGGGTGGGTGGCAAGGTTGTTTACATTTGATGTAGTTAACATGTTACATGCATGGTTCTTGTAGTAATAAGAATGTAGTATTTATTTTTATTAATTTGTATACATAAATGCAGGTTATTTGCATATGTTCAGACGTTTTATAATTCACATTTATCAGTAGGTAGTCCTATAAACATAACCTTAACTTACAAAGTCTTACACAGTGTACTATATATAAAACTGATATAACAATAATTACACAGAAATGAAATGCGTAATATGTATATCTTATGTCCGCATATGGTAACTTTAACGTTTTTAAAATTTATATATTTGGATTGTGAGCCAATTACTTGCTGCCTACACATTTTGGTCAATTGTTTTCATCCTGTATTTACGATTTATTCTCGTTCCTAAATTATTAAACGATAAAGAGAGGTATTTATATGCTTTACATGCCACATAGACATACACAATGTATCGTAAGCTTTGTTTTTCTGTCAATATCGGCACATAAACGTAATTATCCCTAACAAACACACTGCCACGCCCCTTTGTTTTGACGATGGCCGACACAAGTTCAAATGGGTTTCAGCCAGAAAGCGCTTCCGCCCCTTTATGTTTTCTAAGGCCGCCTTCCGTTATTCACTGATTTCACTGGCCAGTGTTTTCAGTAATGTCAGCTATAGTTCCGAAATTGCTGACGGCACTGATAGTCACTGATGGTCGGTTGATGACGATACCCGGTGCGAGGCTACATCCGTTTACTGAGATTACCGATTTAACTGGCGCTTCAGAGCATCAGTGTTGTCAGTAAACCAATATTTTTGGCGGAAATTCAAAAGTTGAAGTTATCTAATTATAGGACGAGTCTTTTTTAATATATAAGGGCCAAAGAGGGTATCTATTAATTTATATACATTTATTTAACGTCTGTTTATAGTTACAGAAGCATTCGTCGTGCAGTTTGCAAAGACTAAATAATGTTTAGAGGTTGAATCGTACCTTGCTTATGCATTTAAAAATAATGGATACAGCTTCCCAAACCTTAAATACACACAATGTATAAGCTGTGTCGTGAAAAAACGAAGAAAACAGTATCAGTCGTAAGTCGTGCTAGATGTATCAATATGCTAAAAATATACCAACTTTATTATTAAAGTAAATACAATTTATACAACGAACAAAATAAACATGACAGTTTATCGCAAGAATAAAATCACAGATATGCCAGAGATGTGGTTGCTAGGCAACGTACATTGCAGTAATCTTTACTGATTTAATGTTCCGATATTATCTATTTACTGACGGTGAAAATATTTTGCTGATTACTGACACTATTTCCTTATTGTTCACGGACACTGGCGAACTGTCAATGATATCAGTGAAATCAATGAATAACGGAAGGCGGCCTATATATCTCGTTGGCTAACGCGACTGCGCAGGGAAGAGGAGAAGGGGAAGCATAGAGTAAGAGCAAGGAAATATAGCGATACAAAACAACAGCCTCCCGAGCCATCAAATAGTCACGTGGTCCACTGTGCACCACCGACGATAGCGCTGCAGGCACCCAAACGGTGCAGGTATTTGTTCGCCCGCGGAGCGATGGACTCGATCTGCGTTCCTTGTAGCTTTTTTTTTTCTCGCCGCATTATTTTTCTTCCTTACTCTCCCACACCATGGCACGCAGGAGTTGGTAGGCATGCCGAGTCAGCTGTTATTGTAACATCGTGCGGCATGGAGAAGTGGTGTTTGTTCGTTATTGGCTGGTGGATTGAATCCTCGGTTTGCGATTGGATTTTGTTACTCCACGCGGAGTATCGTTTCACAGACACCTTGCTAGGTTAGTGCCCCGGCCGTAGGCAGAGCGCTGTGCTTGTTATTCCCGTTGGTGGGGGGGGGGGGGAAAGTTCGTTATTCTCGGGGAGAATGTTGAAGCAGACTTGATCGAGAGGAGACGTGACCCTTCGGAGGGGGTCGAAACACAGCAACGATGGGCTGAATTAAGCTAAGTGTTTGTTTTGTTTGCTCTTAGTCAGTAGATTGTAGCATAACATAGATTATTTAATTTAGTAATGATCAAGTAAGGGGGCTGTCGTGGTTCGACCGTCATGGTGCGAGGAGGTTAGAAGTCGCCAGTTAACATGATGTGAGTCATTCTTCTTTTTTTCTCTCTTTTTCTCTTCTAGACTTAATATAACTTTAAGTTAATTTTAATTTTTTTTTACATATTTGACATTCCCTGTTGTTGTTTGAGTTTATTTTATTCATTTGGATGAACATCGTGGTCGATTCAGTGGTCCGGTGCTCTGTCTTGTTTACATGTCTTTTTGAGGTTATGTGAGCATTGGTGTTGCTCTGTTTGTTTGAGAAACTGTTTCGTGCATTTGTGTAGCCTTTGGTAGGATTTTGTTGAGGTTATCGTGATTGTTGAGGATAGATTTGAGAACTCTGAAGGAGTATTTGTATTATTTAGTTTTTTCTTTGTGTTTTTTTTTTAATTTAGTTGATGTTATGTATTGTTCTTTGCTAAGTACTTACCTTACTTAGTTCGTTTCTGAAGGACGATGTTTCAGGCATCTTTTGTATATTCTATGTATTAGATTTATGATAACTGTTCGAACTTGTCTTTTTTTATTTATAATTTTTAAATGTTTCGAGGTTTAATGCTGCAACATTTAATTTAATTTTCATTTCTGTTGGTCTTAGAATCATTCTTATATTTATGTCAGGACTTTTGCCTTATGATAAACTCTCATTCTAGTTCCAGGCATTTACTTTCTCGTTCTAGTATCCGATAGTACTTAGATTTTCTGATTATAATTCCAACCTTTAAATGTACCGGTGTGAAGTTAACATGGAGCTTCTTACGTTACCTTTACGTTACAGCTGAGTTGAGATATAGATCATGCTGTAGTGTTTTAACATTGCACTATCGGCGACGCAACAGTAACTTAAAAATGTCGAAGTTAAGTCAACTTCAACATAATGCAAAGGTAAAGTTAAGAACAGCCAATCATAAGCAGAGTCTCATTTGTACTAATGCAAAGAAGAGAGTGTTTAGCATGCAAAGCATCCACTAATACTAACTCCCAATGACGAGGGTCTAGGTTTTTAGTCTTCAATGCTAGTTCAATCGTTTTCCAAACGATGCCAACGTATCTTTCTGCTTGCCCATTACCTTGTGGATTGTATGGAGTGGATCGACTTGTAGCAACACCGACAGAGTTAAGATAATCTTTAAGCTCTTGAGACATGAATTATGTACCTCTGTCAGAATGAATGTATGCAGGAGTTCCAAATAGAGAAAACAGTTCCTGAAGTTTAGTTATGACAGAAGCAGAAGAAAGATCACAACAAGGAAAAGCAAAAGGAAAATGAGAAAATGCATCTACAACAATTAATAATTATCTGTTCTTAGAAACAGAATTTAGAGGTCCTTTAAAATCAGTATTTAAGCACTCAAATGGCTGAGTTGCTTTGATAAGGTGTGCTTTACATTTGAAAAATCGAGGCTTGATTTCATTACATACTTTACATGAAGAAACCACTAATTTCATCTAAAGTGTATGGAAAATTTTTACTTCGTACCCAGTTCTACATCCTCGTTTCTCCAGGATGACATAGGATTTGATGGAGATTGTTAAGTTTCCTCAAAGAATTGTCAGACATAGCAGAACACTGGCGGGAGAGAGCATCAGCAGCCTCATTATCTCTGCCTGGTCTGTAGATTAGTCATAAGTATAGCAAGACAACTCTAATCTCAACCTTAAAATTTTTTCGTTCTTTACTTTACCAGATATTTTAGTATCAAACATAAAGGACACAGACTTATCTGTTATCAACCGGAAATTTCGACCCAGTAGATAATGTCTCCATTTGTGGATAGCTTCTACAATCGTATAGGCTTCCTTCTCCACAGCAGAATGATGCTGTTCAGATTTAGGGAGTGTCCGAGAGAAGGAGGCAACAGGTCGACCACTCTGGAAGGGTGTTGCAGCTATAGCTCGTTCAGAGGCATCTGTTTCTACTGTGAATATTTCTTCGGGGTCAATAGCAGAAACTACTGCATTAGAGATGTCATCCTTCAGTTGATTGAAAACCTCTACCGCTTCAGGTTCAAGAGGAAATTTGGTCTGTGTTAGAGCTTGAATTTTCTTTGAAAAGTTGGGAATAAAATGTGAATAGTGGGAAAACATACCAAGAGGTCTTCTCAAGGAACTTACAATCGTTGGCAGAGGTAGTTCTTGGAGTGGCCTTAGGCATCTTGGGTCTGTACATATGGAACCATTGCTCACAATATACCCGAGAAAGTTGTTGGAACGTGTTGAGCAGCAAGATTTTTCTTTATTTATAGTTAGTCTGTATTTTGAAATTGTGTCCATAAATCTCTTCAGATTAGAGTCATGCTCTTCTTGATTCTTACCACTAACCGTAATATCATCGAAGTACGCTGCTACTCCAGTTAGATTTTCGTCAGAGATAATCTTATCAATAGCGCTTTGAAAAGCAGCCACACCATTTACTCCGAAAGGTATTAGTTTGAATTGATACAGTTTACCACTAGCCTCAAGTGAAGTATACAATTTATCTTCTTCTTGTATAGGTATTTGATGGTAAGCTCACCTCAAGTCAATTAAACTGAAAACTTCATTTTTAGCTTTTTCATTCACCACATCATCAATCCTTGGCAACGGATACGCATCAAGATATGTGAACCAGTTTATGGTTTGAGAGTAGTCCACAACCATTCGTTTTTTGTGATTTTCGTTTTCAACAACTAAAGCTTGTGCTCTCCATGGCGTAAAACTGTCTTCTATTATCTCTTCTCTTAGCAACTTTTCTACATCATTTCCTATAAATTTCTTGTCCGATTCAGTGTGCAGTCGAGATTTAATGGCTATTGGTTTGACATTTGGCATGATATTGCGAAAAAGAGATACAGGTTTAATAAAAGCAGCAGCTAATACACATATATTGAGAGTGTCTTGACAACCACCAAACTGAACGTTTACAGAATTGTGTAGCTTTAAGATATCATGTCCGATAACAACATCTGCACATAGTTCAGGTAAAGTACTTAAGACAACAGGGTTATACATATTTCCTTCTACTGATACAGTAACTGAACATTCACCTAAATAATAAGATTTTAAACTGCTGGAAGCCATAGATACCTCCATTCTTATACGACTGTTGACAGGAAGTTAAAGTTGTTTAACAAGTTTCTCGCTTAAAAAGCTAGAGGTGCTGCCGGTATCAATGAGAGCAGAGACAGCAGTTTCATTAATAATCTGGCCCTACAGCCTTTGCAAGACCACAAGATACACTAGCAATACAAGAATAAGATAGATTTCGAATACAAGAAATTGTGTTGGTAGTTTTTGGCAGTCGTTTGTGACAGACTTTCTCGTAGTGACCTTCCTTGCCACATCCTCCGCAAATAGAATTCTTTGCAGGGCAGATACTTCTGATATGCTTACTGAAGCCACAAAAATAACCTCTCGCATTAGTAGCTGATAAAGCCTCCTTTTGTTCTAAATGTAGGGGAGTTCTCGTTAGTCAGCGATTTATTTATTTCAGAAAGTGGATTGACAGATTCAGAATAATCATAACAGGCAGACTGATGCTGAGCAAATTCTAAAGATCGAGCCAAACCAAAGGCATCTTCCAGATACGAATTTACGTTATCGAGGAGACGCTGTCGGATGTGTCAATCTCGTAAACCAGCAATAAAAGTATCACGTACACAGTCGTTTTTATTTAACTCAGCAGTGAGAGCTTTAAAATTGCATTCTTTACTGGGTTGCTTTAGAGCTTCCAGATAAACTGTAATAGATTTACCATACTATTGCTTTCTAGTCGCAAGTTTATGACGAGCAAAAACCTCGTTAACGGATTTAGAATAAAGATTGTTCAGTACAGTTACAGCATTGTCAAAACTATCACAATCGCTAATGTAATTGAATACCGAAGAAGAATCATGGTTTAGCAAAATATGGATTTTTTCTTGTTCGCTAGCTTTAGTACTTAACAATAAAATTGTTGAAGGTACAATACCAGTGTTTCCATTTATGAGAAGCAGTAGATGATTCAGCATTAATATCCAATTTTTCTGGCCATAGTAAGCGATCCATTATCTTCAAGTGAACAGAATTATGTTTTTTTTATGTTGAATAAATTGATGAGAGTTTTACCTAAATGAAGGTTTTATTCAACATAAATTCCTACACCTTCCATAGCATGAATAAACAAAACATATGACAACTAGAGTAGGAGGTCCATGTTAACTTCTTTGTGAATCACCTTTAGTGAATTAAAATACCCTAGTTCATGAAGTTAGTTGGCACCTGCTTGGTAGAAGGCACTGGAAACAATACCCAACATTCTAGCTTGAGAGTTTCTGTTCTATAATCCTCTCTGTTCTATTTATATTCGTTACTTCATAGAGAACTACACTGCAGCAAACAAAAAATTGGTGACTTCTTGTGGTTAACTTTAAAATATCATTTCTCTCTGGACTATCTACTTCAATAAATTATCTTGTGTCGTTAAACAATTGTTGATGTAGAAAGACCTAGCGAATTAACCTGAAAATATGGCCGCTGTTTAATTACACATATGTACATCACTGACGATGTGTAAGTGCTTGCTAAAGCAATAAAACGAACAGATTTGCACACAAAATATTATACAAGTAGCAGAAACTAGCATAAATGTACTAAGTTAGTCCAGCAATGGTTTCCATCCACAAACAGTTAGCGATGTCGGTACTCACAAAAATATGTTTCGAAACACTGTCATGTTATGTTCACATTTTATTTCAAAATTTTGTTCTTCCAGCAACGTAGACTAAGATAAACATGGCACATCTGCCATTCGATAGATAATTTTTAATTTATTGTTTTTTAAACTTCGAGTAAAATGCATTGGCTCTTATGGCCTTGACGTGTTCTATATTTCAATCATAGGAATCAACAATGTAGTGGTTTCAACAATGTAGTGGTTTGACATCGCCGGAGATCACGGAAATGACTGGTTGCATAAGAGTTTCTAGGTGAGTGGAAAACTATGATAATGGGCGCCAGCTAGTCGGATGGCTCGGACTAACACGAGACCCTTAACTCAAAAAT
This sequence comes from Medauroidea extradentata, assembly GCA_003012365.1. Taxonomy (NCBI): domain Eukaryota; kingdom Metazoa; phylum Arthropoda; class Insecta; order Phasmatodea; family Phasmatidae; genus Medauroidea; species Medauroidea extradentata. Next base: position 33,171 of record PNEQ01092826.1, read on the forward strand.
CAGATGGAAAATATGCTGTGAAGCCCTAAGGGGTCTGTTTCGAATTACCATAAAAGAAGTATCGGCGATTACTCACACAGAGATTTATTTAAAATGGTTAACACAAAAAACATGGCCATCAACCAATAACTAAACAAAAGACATAAACACCTCTACAAATGCAAGCCCAGCATGGCCGCCAACATGTAAGTTTCATACCTCCTATCTATTATGTAACATCCAACCCAACAACATTAGCTTAACAGGACTGCTTGTAATGAGCAACATACAAACATATCTCCAACACTTCCCCTTATGTTGCAAAATACAATAACATACAGTACGAGCAATCATTGTTCAAATCCAAATCTGTACACAAAGTCCTTCAGTTTTGATTCAGGAGAGCACCTTGGTTAACATATCAGCTAGATTATTTTGTGCTTCTACATAGTTTAACTTCATATCACTGTTCTCCACACGTAGGAAGTGATATCTCACATCTATATGCTTGCTACGCTCTGATGTTAGCCTGTTCTGAGCCAAACATATGGCTCCCTGATTGTCTACATTGACACGCGATGCTCGCGCTCCTCTTCCAGTACAGCCCGTCGTGCGCACCACACCACGATTACGGAACGACAGCGGCGGCAGTACCGCCGGTGCATACGGGAACACACCCGACCACGTGTGCGCAAGAGGCAATGGCACCTAGACGCCACCCCTGTGACGTCGAATGTAGACTGTGTGTGCGCCACATTAACAGAACTACTGTTTATAGATAGCAAGTTGCCCCGTTGGCGGAAACCACAGTAAATCCACCTTTTGTCAACATGTGTCGTTTCTAGCACTCCTGTGCTAATTCCGTTAACGTGGGTCACACCACCAGTAGGTAGTAGTGTTTCGAGGCCAGGGGTAACCTTGTTTTGTCTGCAAAATTCCCAAGTAATACTTTTTCGTACCTAACCTCAAACAACGGTAGAAACTCCCCTGCGCCTCGTGGGCAAGTTGGACTCGCCCATGCAGCCAAATTCGCAGCCCAAGTCTTTTGTGTTAAATTTGCAAGTGCCTTTTCCTTAATTTAATAGTAATAGAAATCAGAAGTGTTTTATGTGTCTAATTAATTATATAAATAATTTTAACGTTGCCAGTTTTCTTTTGTGCCAGCTAATTTAAAATTCTATTGAATTCTTAAATAACCAAAAATCATATAAACTCTCACACAAACCAAATTTGGGATGCTATTCAGCAAGTGCATAATTTTCCAGTGTTTTGGGGCTTCGCCCCTATGTTTGTAAGTGTGTTTTGTGGTTCGGTGGTTGCTTCCCGCGCTTGGCCAGACGAGGTCGCCGGTGCGGGAAGGGATTGTCATTTGGCGCTAAGCGGCGGATCGAGGCGGATCGACGCGCGAGTCACTCTGGGCCCTACAAAACTTTGAATCGTTCATAGCATATCAATAGTTTATATTTTCAACCCCAGAACCATAATTCTATTTTTATTGGCCCGGATGTGCCCCTCAACCCCTGCAACTCAACCACCCAGGGGCCTCAAGTAAATCATTTGTCACCCATATGGTGTTTTTAACTGCAATGTAGTCCACTGCTCGGGCTTAGCGCCGGATCTGCTTAGCGCATCACCGTGTTTGGAGTTTGTACGGAGTATGATGCTTAGCAATAAATACGGATATCATTGAGGTAGGCTACGTAATTCATTGGCTTGCCGCTTCACTGCCTTCAGGGCGCGGGATCCTTCAACCCACATTACCCAGTGTGTTGCGTAGGATGTGTCTATTGGTGCTTTGTCTGTGCTACGGGCGTGGGGAACACCAAAAGATTCCCCTGCGTAAGTATTCACGACGAGCGGGGAGTGTTATTTTTATGCCACGGCCGTTGGCCTCATGACCCTGTGAAAAAGAGTTTGTCCATCATTCTGAGTGCCCGTTCTCTTACAACGGGCTGGCGCTACTGGACATTACTTTGCCGGTGCTATCCGGCAGAATCTAACTCATAACCTCCATCCCCACCCGCGTCAACATTTACAACACATAGTGCTTGCATAAAATGCCCTTGCTGTCCAATTTCCCCCAAAAGGTTGCGCAGCCACAGCACTTCCTTCACAGCTTCCGTCATGGCTATGTACTCCGCCTCGACAGTTGAACACACTACAGTTCTCTGTTTCTTACTTTGCCAAATAACAGGTCCCCCAGCCAGCACTATGACGAAACAATTGATAGATTTGCAGTCCTTGATGTCATTCGCCCAGTCCGCATCTATGATAGATTTGCAGTCCTTGATGTCATTCGCCCAGTCCGCATCTACATACACCCCTACTTGATTTCCATTTTTCTCATACACTAGTTTTAGATTCATGGTTGCCTACATATACCTCAAAATGTATTTCACATTTTTTCAGTCTTCCTTTGTTGGGTCACTGCACATCTGGCTCTGTCTGTAGACTGAGAAAGATAGGTCAGGGCGTGTTCCATTTGCGATGTATAGAAGGCTCCCTATTCCTCTTCTATACACTGTCTCATCGAAAGGTAATTTATCTTCATCCCTTGTTTGGTCAGCGATGTCCAGAGGGGCTGACCTCCCCTTCGCATTACCCATTCGGAAATCTTCTAGAACCCTTTCTGCATAACTCTGTTGGTCTATCACTATCTTGTCAGGGTTTGGTCTGTCAACACGTAAAGAAAGCAAATTAGAAGCTTCACATAAATCCTTGATGTCCAGTGACAACTCTAGAAATCTCCCCTTCATTTGCTGTAGCTCCAGCATAGTCCCTACTGCAATTATGTCATCAACATAAATTCCTACCAGTAGGTCTTCTTTATAGAACAAACAGGGATCTGCAATGCATCTGGCGAGTCCGAATTCCTCCACCAACTTGTTCACGTATGTATTCCAGTCCCTGCCTGTTGAATGTAAACCGTACAAATTCTTTTTTAGCAAACAGACAAACTCTGAAGCATTTTTCTCATTTTCATTCAAGAATTCTGGATGTTCCATGTATACCTCATCCTGTAGTGGGCTGTTGAGATATGCTGAGGTTTCATCGTAATGTTCAACCCTCTATTCCATCTCCTCTGCCAGTGCCATGAATACTCTAATTTTTTTTCTTTATAACGGGGCTGTACATTTCAAAATAGACTACCCCCGGAATTTGTGTGTAACCTTTAGCAACCAGCCTTGTTTTGTAGTGTTAAACTTCCCCTACATGTTTGCACTTAAGCTTGAAGACCCACCTTGACCCGACAACATTATTATGGTTCCGTCTCCCAAGTTTTATCCTCTCTGATGTTCTTCATCTCTTCGTTCATTGCTGACCTCCACAGATCTGAATCACTGCATGACAATACTTCCCCTGCTGTCCTAGGTTCCAATCTGCCCTTGCCCTCACATTTCACAAGGTTACAACATCTACATGACTTTGCTGGTATCCTTTTTCTCGCAGACCTCCTTGGTAATTGTACTTCATCGTCCTCTGTTTCTGATCTTGATTCTTCAATTTCAGAATCGTTGACATCTTCACTGCCTTCCAAGCTTTCTGCAGAATTTACTATCATGTGGCAGCCCTGGGGCACATGTCTCCTCCTTTTCCCTTGTAGCCCCTAAATTGGATTTTTTCACCATAGAAGGGAATGTGTCTTCACAGAATGTCACATCTCTACTTACAATAACCTTCCTATTCTTGATATTCCAAAGATGATAACCCTTGATATTCTCTGGGTAGCCCAAAATAATACATTCACTTGCTCTAGCATCCAATTTCTTTTGCGTTCATGGTGGCATCCCAAGCCTGGCACCCAAAAACCTTAATCTTGTTGATGTCCTCAGCTGTTGTCAGATTTCCAGTCCACAGTTCCAGCAGAACTTCTTCTTGAATGGCACGAAATGGACAATAGTTTCTGATGAAACAAGCTTTGCTCAGAGCTTCGGCCCAAAATGGATGTGGCAAACCAGATTCCAACAGCATACACCGAACAGTATCCAGTAGTGTCAAGTTAAATCTCTCCGCCTTTCCATTTTGCTGAGGAGTATATAGAACAGTTTGCCTATGCTTGATTCCGCACTACTCCAGGTGTCCCTGAAATGTCTTGCTTGTATACTCCCCTCCATTGTCGGTATGTATCATCTTGAGCTTCCTGTCATGGAGCAACTCTACCTTTTCCTGATATTTGAGAAACTCTTCGTACATGTACCCCTTCTGTTTTATTGTGGCTACAGTTGAATAACTTGTACAATCATCTACAAAGGTTACATAGTATCTTGCACCTGCTATTGATGGGCATTGCATTGGTCCGCCAATATCAGAATAGATTAACTCTAGGGGCCTTCCAGCCCTAAACCCAGTTCTTGTGGGAAATTTTACTCATTTTTTCTTCTCCTGGATGCACACTTCACACATTTCAGGTCGCTCAGCTCTCTTTACTTCTATTACAGGGATCCTTGTAATGCTGTCTTCATTACAGTGACCAAAACATCTATGTTATAAAGTTACAGTGGCCCTCGAGGCACTTATTTTTGTTACCTACAATCCTGTATCCCTCTCCCTTCTCAGTAGAGGATCTCAAGTCACTCACTGTCTTTACATGATATAGATTTCCAACTCGTACTGTCCTAAATAGAATTTCTTGCATTTGTTTATCTATTACCTTCGCATAACCTCCCTCGAAATGAACCACCTTTTCTAATCATTCAATACAGCTGACTGATATCAAGTTATCTGACAACTTTAGTACATAAAGCACCGTGCTCAGCCTGATGTTCCAACTACCATATTCCTCAGATATTCTAAGCAAAGCTGTACCACTTCCCTTAATTTCCAACGGTTTTCCATTAGCGACACCCACTACACCAGTGTCTTCTACCATGTTCTCAAGAAGTTCTAAGTGTGGTGTCATGTGATGTGATGCACCAGAGTCTAACAGCCATTCATTGCCTGTTTTGTTGGGTTGTTTTAAACACAATACTCTGTACTCTTCCACTAATTTTTCAGCTAAATTTGCACTCCATTTTTTCTCTTCCCTCTTAGGAATTTCTCTTCACTTTCTACCATCATCCTTAAATTGTGTACAATCCCTGGCAATATGCCCCTTCTCGCCATAAGCGTAACAAATCCAAACCCTCTGCCCCTTTGGTGGATATTTCCTAGGGTCATAGACCTGAGTAGTAGCCTGCTTCTTTCTGATTGATAAGGTTACTGTTTTCTCCTCCCTTTCCGCATCGCGATTAATTCTTTTTTCCTCAATCAATAACCTCGACTTCACAAATTTTGTATTCAGGGTTTCTTCATCTTTCTCTGGGCTCCTTACAAGCCCTTCATATTTTTCCAAGAGTAAACCCATCAAAAATAAGTGACAAAACTTGATCTGTGAAGACAATTCCTTCCTTCTTAATTTTACGGTTCAGGTTCTGTATTTTGGACAAATACTCTTGCATGCTCATATCAGTGGTCTTTCTAATATTTACTAACTTCTTGATATACATGATTTGATGTAGCAGTCTATACCTTGAGTGGATTTCCTCAAGCACCAGTCACGCTTCCTTTGTCCTGGAACACTCGCCAATGTCATCCAGGTAGTCGTCACTTACCGCCAACAGAAGGAAGGATAATGCATTCATGTCTGTTGCTGCATGTTTTCTGGTTAAAGGTATCCTAAACTCGTCACTGAGACCTGACGCCATTTCTACAACGCAACGAACTTCACACTGGCCTATTTGTTTTTTTTTTTCTTTACTTCTATTAAAACCCGCTTCACTTCATAAAGTATAGTTCATTTTATAGTAAAAATCGCGCACCTGGAGCCATAACCTGTTGTGAAGCCCTAAAGGGTCTGTTTCGAATTAACATAAATGAAGTATAGGCGATTACTCACACAGAGATTTATTGAAAATAGTTAACACAAAAACCATAGCCATCAACCAATAACTCAACAAAAGACATAAACACCTCTACAAATGCAAGCCCAGCATGGCCGCCAACATGTAAATTTCATACCTCTTATCTATTATGTAACATTGCACCCAAAACATTAGCTTAACAAGACTGCTTGTAATGTGCAACATACAAACATATCTCCAACAAAATATTAGTCGTGAGGCCGCGACGAATCTCCGTCCCATGATGGCCTGTTTATGAAGGAGATAAGGTGATCAGTGACTGCAATGTTTTCGTGTCCTCCAGAGGGCAATGTCCCACGTGGTTTCAGAACACTCGCATTTTCCATGCATGTGGGTGCTTACCTGGTAGTACACCTTATTAGAAATGAGAATAATGTCACTAATGTTACATGAACGATGATGCTGGATGTTGACGGATTTAGGCGTCACCCCTAAAAACTCCCCCGTGAAGCAGGGTACATAAGAAATCACAAAACGAGACTTCGGGGAATAATATGGTGTTTATTCGACACACAGAAGCTGAAAAGTGAATCCTGAAACTTAAGCGTGCACAGGCCTATAGCCGCCTGCTAGCTAGTACTAAAAACCAAAGTGCATGGTTCGTTGTGAACAAAGAAACTGAAGGCGATTAAGGTGTGGTGGGCGGAGTCTTCCACACGAATGGCGTATCTCTGAGGCACAAGCAAAATACTTGAAAGTTTAAAGTTACACTATGGAAAATACCTGGATGACTGGTGCAAGGGTTGATGTCCCCCGAGATCACGACACTCCAGACGCGAACGTCCGGTCACAAGGCCTGATAGAAGAAGACTGAATTCTCCACCGGCTTCCGCTCAACGTATGAGCTGGCCGGAACTCGGGGGAGAGAATTCGAAATTCTCTAAGAGAGGGATGAAAAGTTCACAAGGATAAACATGTGTTTTAGAAGGCACTTTTACATAGAATTTAAATGGTTGTATCAAAGTCCTGCTGAAAATAAAACATATGAAACTTACACTTGTAGAAACAATAATTAATGAAAAACTTGAATACTTGTGCAGAGCACATATTAAAGTCTGAAAAATAGGGACGCTCATGCTAAGAGCTTTCTGATTTGGAGTCACATATGCTGCAGCATTTATTTTAATGTTATGTGTCTTAGCACCAATTTGCACTTTGCCACCTAAAGTTTTTTGTTGGCATTGCTGTTGCCTTTAAGTTGGCCACTCTGTTGGCTGGCCAAGAATTCGCACTGCTATGCTATTTAGGGGTGGAGGTCACACTTTGTGGCACTGGGGCTACACTGGTTCACCCTGTGGTAGCACTGTAGTGTAAGTTTGTAGGTATTATTGTTCCACACCTACCTCAGAATGGCAAGGCATAAAGAGGAGTTAAAAATAATTTTTTGGTGGCCCAGAAGGGGCACACCCTAGGTTAGTGTCTAACTACTAGGAATTAGAAGGGAGCAGGAAGGGTAGAAGCATGCCAGGCCTGAGGCCTATACGCTCTAACTACTGCATGCAGCTTGGGTTAGGGAGGAACATGGCTCAAACGGCCTACTGTGAGGTTATAAAGTGCCAAGCCAGCGTTTGTAACCTGGCGCTTCCCTCAGATTTAACTGGGAGCTTATCCCGTAGAGGGTCATGGTAAATCCGCGAGGTCGGGGGAGGAAACCGATGACGATAGACATTCTAGAGATGAATAGATCTCACTTAACTAACCATGGTCAGTTTTTAAATTATTCAGGCAAATCACTTGTGTGTGACATTTTATATAAAATGATTGTTAGCTTAAGTAAGTGTAATATCGCAAATCACCATGTACGTACAATACCTTTTGCTTGGCTTCCTTCAAATAATCATGATGTAAAATCACCAGAGCATATCTCTTTTTTAGAAATTTAATTAGTGAAAAAGGTAGTTGTGCTACAATAGATAAATCTATGGCAATTAGTACTCACAATGCTACAGTGCAAGATGTCAAACCAATTGCATTGCCTACTCTTGAATTGTCCAATAATGTAACCATTCTTCACCAAAATGTACATAGTATAGCAGGTAAAATAAATGCCTTTGTAGAAGCTTTAAATTTTTTTTTGTACAGGAAAATAATTTAAAAATAAATGTTATGTGTTTCTCTGAACATTATTTAGTCACTTCATTGCCCAAATAATTATCTCTGGATTTATTATGTCATAATTCTGTTGCAGAATTAATACAACTGGTAGGGGCGTATGTATATTTACACAGGTTAATTTAGAAGCTCAATCCATTGATATTAAAGAATATTACATTGAAAAGATTATTGAATGCACAGTACATCTTATTAAACTTTGTGATAAAACAATATTCGCTCTGGAAAATTTTCTCAATTCATTAATAACCTAATAATATAAAAACTGAAGTCATAACCTGGGGGGACTTCAACATTTATTACTCTGTAGAAAGGAAACAAAAAATATTAAAATCATTAACGCTGTCAGTCAATTTAATTTCCTCTATTCAGTTCCCTGCAAAAATTCAGTTCACCTCAGCAACTACATTTGATGACATATTTATTGAAGCACATAATCTATATACCTTTACTACACTAATTCGTTAATGCATTGTCCGATCATGATGCACAAATTATTCAGTTACATAATATTGACTTACATCCTGCTAGATTAATTGGTAAAAATTCTAGCATTTGTAAAAAGAAAAATTAGAGTAACAAACATGTATAATATTGATCAATTTAATCTAAGTCTTAATAATGAAGACTGGTCTGAAGTATATAACTGCTATGATACGAATGATAAATTTAAAGCATTCCAGGGCCGTATGCACAGTCGTGACTTGAGTTGAAGGCTCCACTCGTACTTGCTCAAGTGGATGTTTCAAGTGGCACTAGATTTCGTATGCTTAGTGCATTTAAGTTTGAGCCTGGCTGCTACTTCATGAAGTTTAGTGTGGATCTGGCCTAGATACGAAGTGACCCGAGTTCACCCGATCTTACTTATGACGTCACGCTC
>PNEQ01092836.1:0-13364 GCA_003012365.1 Medauroidea extradentata
TCTAAAAATAGACATTACCACGGTCGTAGCAGTTGAGAGTCACGTACTCGCACTGGCGTCATCGGGGAAAACCAGTGACGTCTCTCGGGAGTTGCGACATAGCTGCGGAAACCCATGACACCACTGGTTGACTCACAGGGCTGACCACCCAGCATGATGTAATGTGCCTGCTGCCCGGCCAACACGCAACAGTATTTTCTTTTGAAAATTCGAGAAACTAAATTATCTTCTTATTAATAATTAGTAGTTACTATCACACTAAAACTACTTATATTTTAGAAACCGTTCGTTTTTTTTCACCCTAATATTATCTCTGCTGTCTTTTTCATTGATGTATCACTGAATTCTGTTTAGTTCTACATCTATGGAAAAGATGTAGGCGTACCATATTTCTATTACACATTTTACTGAAATTTACGCCATGTTTCAAAGTACCGTGTAGGGTAAACCTACCTTACTTCGTGTTAACATTTTAATTGTGATCATATATTTGATACATTGGTCACTCATGTTGGTAAACTAGTGAACTCTGTGTACAGAGCCTACCCAGTTATGCGAACACTGTAACGTGGTTTATCACGATATTAAGGTATATCATGGTACATAGTCGGTTTACTTAGTTTACTACACCTTAAAGCGTGTACTTATGGCTCAAATGCAGTATAAATTAGAATAACTTCGAAATAGTTGTTTAAATAATATAAAATAATTTCTCCTGTAAATATATTTGTAAGAGTTAAAATTTAAAACGTTGGGCTCCCACAATAGATCAATTGATGCGTGAATAGTTCCCATAAGTCACTAAAAATTTCATTGCACAACAAATTATGTGAACTATTGTGAGAGTTTTCTCAACGACTGCTACATTATGCATTGCATGCCCCTCAAGTTTTTTTTCGTTAACTCTTACCAGTATTTCATAGGATAATTTATTCTATATGTTTCAGACCGGTTTAGAAATATGCCATATTTGCTTTTCTTTGTTTATTTAGTTAAAATAATAGTTTTCTGCTTTAAAATTTTTTTTTGTGAAATTTTGCAATATAATTTAAACAAGCAAACTTTATACCGGACAAAGAAACAAACAATGATACAGATTTTGTTTAATTTTATGAAAAACATAATTATGAGTTTCTGGTTTACCTTTTATATGTCTACTGAAATGTAAGATCAATAACTGTGTTTCCATTTTGGTACTTTATGAATTTTCTCTCGTGAAACAAAAATAGGCAAGGAAAGTCAATAAATCAACATTTAGGAGGGAGACTGACTCTTAATAGTGCATTGTCACTCAGTTCTGAGCTGTGTTAAAAGTTTATCGTATCTAGCTCATCGGGAAGTAAATTTATATAATTAAAGTGCTATATTATTATTATTTTTATAAAATTTTACTTGAACTACTATATTACCGTCCCTCTGCATTGTCAACCAGTTCTGAACTGTGTTTCAAGTTTCAAATCTTAGCTCATCGGGAAATTAGTTTAAAATCGATTGTAAAATGTGTATCTAACAAACAGTAAGACAAGGAAGCTAGTTAATAAAATAACGTGGTAAAATTATGAAGAGATACGGACAATGTTTTTCGAGTTGCGGGCCTAAAAACTTGCCTGGTGGCGGTGTGATGGGACATAATAATAAAAAATGCTGAATTTTAAAATGAAAATTTAAAAATTTCAAAATATTTTTAAAAAATACAAACATTTGTTTATTTTATCTTATATATATTATATATTTTTTGTTTTTATGCGTGTGAAATCACAGCTTACAACATTGTGAATTTTTTCGATTTGATATGTCTGTTGGTTTTAGTAGCGTACATAAAACTGTAAAGTGCAAATTTTGACGTTTACGACTCATTACGCAAAAACTATGAGCGATACAAGCATTTTCTAAGAGGCAGATTTAATCACAATTTATGTCTAAAATAAGAAAAGATATCGGTTACAAATATAAAAAATAAATAAAGACGTTGAAAACTGAGGTGAACGTCTGCCACAATTTTCATCATAATTATTTTATTTTTTATTTGTAGCACATATTTATTTTCTTATTTTAGACACAGAATGTGACTAAATTGGGCTCTTATGAAATTTTTTTATCTCTCATAGTTTTCGCGTAATGGCTTGTTAAAGTCATATTTTGCATGTTTCCGTTTTAACGACTACACTAAAGCCAACTGATATACCAAACTGAAAAAAATCACAGTGGATAAAGTCATTGCAGGCTACAATGGCATGCTCATAAAATTAAAGAATAAAAATTATTTGTATTTTAAAAAAACTATTGAATTTTTAAAATTTTTATTTTCAGTTTCAGCATTTTTTTAAAATTAAAATAATTTTTATTATTTAATTTTATGAGCATGACATTGTAGCCTGCAATGTCTTTACCCATTTTGATTTTTTTCAGTTTGGTATATCAGTTGGTTTTAGTGTGGTAGTTAAAACGGAAACATGCAAAATATGACTTTAACAAGCCATTACGCGAAAACTATGAGAGATAAAAAAATTTCATAAGAGCCAAATTCAGTCACATTTTGTGTCTAAAATAAGAAAAAAAATATGTAGTACAAATAAAAATAAAATAATGATGAAAATTGTGGCAGACCACGCCCTGATAGGTGATCAGGCAAGCACTGCGTGGGCGACGCTCGGACTTAGTACCCGCGCACTCCAGAACTCCGATCGTGCGTGTTTCGATTACACAACATTAAAAGCGGTGGCACCGTTATATTTAAACAGTCCGTTACTAGGGACATGCGAAATTCTCGTTATTTTCTGAAAACAGACGTGACTTCAAAAGGCTGCATGCAGTATCGTTCAATGTCAATGTCCTGGCTTGCTGTGGATAATGCTTCTGTTAAATAATCATAAGTCTCATGGTAGAATGACCAGTCTCCCGTAAATGTGTCACAGAAGTAAATTACGTCACATAAGACGAGGAAATATACACAAAACTGATTCGAATTGGTGGACGCGGTTGGCTAGAGCGCTCGCCTCCCACCAAGGTTATCCGTGTTAGGTTCCCGCCGGTGTCGGTCCCCGAATTTTCGCATGTGGGAATCGTGCTGGACGATGTCACTGGTCGCCGAGTTTCTTGGGGATCTCCCGTTTCCCCCCGCCCCTACATTCCAGGGCTGACCCATACTTTACTTCAATTCACACCTCACCAGTGGTAAAGACTTTGACCAAAAGGCGCTTATGAAAATTCACTCTCTGGAGTAGGGTGGGTTATCTCCCTCACGTGACCAGGTTTTAAAATAACGGGAATGAAAAAAAAGCTTACATGTTTTCTACATGATATTTTTTCTTTGCTAAATTCTACATCCAGAGTGCATTCTCTACATACATTACATTTATATTATAATGTAATATTAGTTTTAATAGATGACCGAGAGGCCATCAATTGAAATTTCGAACACCGGCAAACTTACCTGAGGTAATATTTCAAACACCAAAATCTTGAAATTTACGCTTACCTATCCTACTCTAGTGAATATTCATAAGCACCTAAAATCTCTACACTTCACTAAACCCTTTCCTCAGTGTATGATGTGTATAACAAAGTTGTATGGGCTGAAGCTGTGCACACCCATGGTACTAGGAAGGTGGCAGTGTAACAGTATGGTTGTGGTCGTATGAGATGGTCGGCGGGTGTGTGGGTGGTGTAGGGAGAACAAACAGCAGCTCATCGCGGCTTTGTGAGGTCGGGGCTTCACTGCCTAGGACTGGCTGCTGGTGACGTGGCCACTCCACCCGTCACTACTGGAGCTTCTCCAGTCACACTGACTTCCGGTCCTCCACTTCCAGCTGCCCGCGTTGGCTGCCTTTCCAGCCGCGTCGCTGCTTGGACAACCTCCCTGTCCCCAACTGTATGTGCCGCACGGCAAAGTTTAACTATTTATACATACACATTTTGACAAAAAAAAACATAGAAAGTTGTAACTTTAGTACTTTTCAATTATTCAAAATAAATATATAACCGTTTGTTGTTTTATGTTAAATAATTGAACATGCCATTTTTTCAACAGTTGCGTTTCTGAAAGGTTCAACTCAACGTGCGAACTCTGTCCAATATATATTTATTCAATTGACATTTCAACTAATTTGTGAAGGTATGGGGTCACCCTACTTGAAATGCGTTTCTCTCTTTTATTTTTAAGAAACTTTTTAAAGTTACAGTACGAATGTAAAGAACATACACGTGATAATATGTCAGTAGAAGTTTAAAAATTCAATAACCTTGTTACTTACATTATTTTTAGGCCCCTTAAAATTTTTAGCTCATGTGTGTGAGCATACTGACCAGATACGTGAAACACAACTATGAGAACACGTCTGACTTTTAACCATACTTCCTATAAAATTAATGATTTGCTCACAATTTAAATCCCCGTAGAAATAATAATAATAATAACCACTGTACTCCAGTTGAGTGGCTTGCGTGCAAAGGTTATGCTGTATATCATTGGCCATGAAGTGGCTCCCTTAAATTAAAAAAAAAGGAAATGTAAACCTCAGGATATATTTAACAAAAATGTTGCAGTTGCTTCTTACAGTTCGGATTGGAAATTCCTCTCGAAATAATTACGCTAGGAAATGCTCAACGCAAGTTATCACTCGGAAATTACGATGCCAAATCAAAGTATCTGTCAGTTTTAGTTTTGCAAAAAGAAATCACCGCAGTCTTCAAGAGCACATCAGGTACCTGCCATCTACGGTACTGTCTTCGAGCATAAGAACAATACACGCTGGAAGTACAACAGCAAAACAAAGTCCTCGCCTTGAACGAGTGCACTTTTTTGACAGCCGGTAAATGACATTTTGAAATCGAAGTCCGATGTATTACATTGGTTAAACAATGAATTAGCTTACTTTATGAGCAATTGAAGTGAAATTGTTTAAACAATCGGGAAAACCCTCCGAACAAAATAGTGACTCTCCGCGCACTACAGAAGACACTACCAGCATAACAGACGTTCAAAAAACTGTACTTGTCCTTAGGATAGACTGTGTAGAGATACTGGCAAATCGCGAGCATGTTTCCTGCCAACTTATTTTGCAGAACAGTGTAGAATCCTTTGCTTTGTTCCAGTTGAAGATCGTCGCATGACACGGCCTATCTGTTTATAGACTAATCACAAGCATTCGGTAGTGTCACACCAGAGTTACTGACCCAGTCAAATTGGGACTTCCCAATAATGAAAGAAGGAAGTCAGCGATAAACACATTACATCAAAGCTTAGCAAGCAGTCAATTTTTCCCACGATAAAACCAGTATCTCTTATATCACTTAAGAGGGCGTGGTACCTAATTCAACGCTAAAAGCATTAATCTATAACTGTAAGTTTCTTGGAACCAATTTGCGAAAGTTAAACAATAGCAATCCTAGACAATAGTTTTAGCCAACGTTTTAAACTAAATTGTTACCAGTGTTACGAACTTCTGAGGCACAATTTCTGACGCCGGAACCTCGTGCATTTAACTGCAGCGCAAGGAATCACGTGTAACGAATGAGTAATACTGGATAAATATTTACTCATAAAGTTGGCAAATACCATTATCTAGGATTGTCATTGAGTATTTTATCCATATTGGCTTCGAAAAAATCGTAGAAATCGATTGATATTTTCAGCGTTTATTTATCTACAACGTACTCTTAACGTGGGTGGGTGATTATGCGTGTTTGACAGGTTTGCCATCCTGCTTGGGAGGACTGCAGGCTACGTAACACTTGTGCTCCCTCTTACCACTTCCCAACCCTTCAAATATGGTCCACCATGGATCAGACCTCCATGCACACGCCTTGCATCGATCAACCGTTTCGCTCTTATTATCTCTAGCGCTTTCTCCATCTCGACGTGCACATAGATAACGTGAACAGAAAATACAAATACCAAAACCAAATACGTTATAAACCTATACCGGACTGCTTGTGCAATTCTAAGAGAACGTTATAGTGTTTCCACCTCAAGACAACATATAACAGCACACTGCATCGTATTATTTAAGATATTCGCTGCCAACATAACAACGTGCAGATAAAATTTATTTTCTCAACGAATAACCATGTTTTGTTGCTACAGCCGAAAATAAATCACTAAAATATTAACAGTAGTATGCAAAACACATAAAAAAGAGAACATTCGTGTTAAAAGAAAAGTAATAACAATAATTTATTCAGTAGTGCCACATCATGCCACGAGGTTATTTTTCGCACATTTCTCTTTGTTATTAGCATAGAGCTGTCCGTTATTAGTCTATATTGTATTTATCAAAACGCTATTTTCCGCAATAAAGGGTGTAAATATCCGCAAAAATTCCGCTTTCGACTAACTACAGTGTTTCTCCGTCAAAATCCGGCCTCCGTAGCGTAGTCTGTTAGTCGCCGGTCTACGATGCGAGAGGTTCTGTGTTCGAATCCTAGCTCGGCCATGGCTGTTGTGTTGTCTTTTCACTTCGCTTCGCCCTCATCGGCTGTTAAGACCTCGTTGTTAAATGGCCGTAAAACCATGTCACATCACCTCTCCGCCAAAAAAACGAATTAATTCCGCTAGAACTAGTGGAAGCTTCTTGTAGGTTGGCAGCGCAGGAGGGGAATCGTCTGGGGATCACCCTGTTTGTCTTAGCCTAGCTCCCCGTGGAGCAGATGATGTGTTGGTGTCAGATCTCAAAGAGTGCCTCCTCTGTTGGTAAGAAGTCTCTGTGTGTGTTTCCTGTCTTTGCGGCAAGAAGGCACGCATACCAAACAGGCGGTCTCTTTCAACCAGCCACGATCACGGTATGCCTGTTACCTCTCAGTTCGACTTTTCTCTCATCTCCGGGCCGCCACCATAGATGATGTCGGTTATGCCTTAAATTACATGTTGACTTTGGCGTTACTCTTTCGAACTCCGAGTCAAGTCACTTGGGATATGTGACTTCTAGTCGGTAAGATTATTTCTTCCAACGATTCTTGCAATGGTAAATAAATGCCATGCCGTATGAAGAGAGTGCCCGAGGGCCGGGGTATCGCATTCCGGATGCACAGAGAAAGAGGTTTGTTACAGTTAACCGCACGTACGTTTGTATATGGCGATACAAAATATATATTATCCAACAAAATTTTTGTTTGTTGTCTGGACAATCTGTGAAAAGCGTAAAAAAATTGACTTTGTTGGTCCAACAGAATTCATGTTTAACGCAAGTAAACCTTCTTGTTGAGATAACAAAATCAGCCTGACAACCATATACATAGAACCCCGATTTTACGAGTACCGGATTTTACGAAGTAGCGAATTTACGAGGCTATCATCAGGAACCATCAGAAAATCTTTATTAAAAAAAAATAAAATGAAAAAAAAAATAAAGAAATCGCAGTTTTAACTATTTATAGCTTAACCTCGGTTTACGGTGTCAGATATTAATACAGTGCATGTTCTTGACAGTACTGCTGTAAAATTGAGGGTCTTGTTAAATCGGGGTCTCGCTAAAACGCAAACCCCGATTTTGCGAGATCCTCGATTTTACGACATTGGTTGATTGAACGTTTACACGGTTGTTTCACCATGTACGAACATATATACGGCTGACTCTACGAAACCTTCTGTGTGAAGGCTTACTTCTGGTCACCCGTAAGCATTTTCTTGCTGTAGAAGATGACATAGAGTGAGGCCATACAATGTAGAGGCGCCGGAATGAGAAGGGCGGGGTAAAAGGAGATCCCCGAGAAAACCCTCCGACCAGCGACATCATCCGGCACGATTACTACATGCAACAATCCTGTGCTCGGATCACCTTGGTGTAAGCCGAGTGCTCTTACTTAGCCACTGTGTCAACCGTAGCGCCTTCTTGCAGTGGTGATGTACGGCTAAATGAACAATCAATAAAATGGTTTATTTTGTTTCTCATTCATCGTTGAAGTTTTAACTGCAGTGAAGCGGTAAATTTGTAATGACGGGTTAACAAGGAATGGTATTTTAATCAGTACTAGATACCTTGATTTTCAAAACCAACATGCGAAGATTAAGAAAAGAGGAATCCTTTATAACACTTGTGGCTACTAGCTGAGGAAATATTTTTCTTGAATGACTTTTTTTCTGGTGCACAATCTTCTATGCCGGAATTTCGAACATTTGACTGTGGAGTAAGACATTACACTAAATGAACGAGTCATCTGGTACAATATGTGCTTATAAAGTTGGCAAAATTTGATAGTACCTAGAATTTTCTACATAGACGGCCAAAACCCTGGAAATTTCAACTGACGTTTTTGGCCTTAAGTATGTCCCAGGCCCTGTTAAATGCACTGTGACATTGTTAGAAATTAATGAATAAAAAAATTAAAAGAAAGCATTTTCACTTTCTGTTTTTACCATTTCGTTTGTTGGTTTATTCTTAGTAGTTTTCAGTTATCTTCTTTGCTTCTTCTGTGGTTCGCTCGTTTGGTATGGCATCTTATTTTTTCTCCTCCACTAAATTTTCCTTAACGTACTTCTATGGTTATATGGTTTGGACAAATATAGTCATTGGACGATGTTTGGTTAGGACACAGTCTTGTGTATAATTTGTTGAACTTGTCTCCTTTTCTTAGCAACGGGAACAAACGAGATATTTTTGTATTCGAATGACATTTCTACAACGAATTGATCATTCTAATGAAACCTCACGGTAAGACTGATTGACCGTTCTGCCCGCCAACCTGGATACAGAAGATTGTTGTAGTGGGTTAGAAATACTAATTTTTTTTGCTGTAACTGTTATATTTGTGCTCGAAGGAAACAGTGGCCGCCATTTCATCAGCTTGCATGTGAGCAGAGGGGTTTTGAGTGCATGCATGTGTCTCACTCCAATTGCTTCATTGCATTACGTCTTTTAAATAGCGAATAAACTTGTTTCAAATTTTTTTTTTTGCGAACGCATGATTTCAGAAAGTAAGGAAAAGTGTGTTACGATATTCCTTTTTCAGGTGTAATTTAAATAAAACACAGAGGAAGATGACTCCTATTGTCAAACTGTTCCTCGATAGCTGGGATGGTTCCTAATACATACCTTGGAGAATTCCCTACCATTTTCCGCCTTGTACCCATATTAAAACCCTTAGGTTGTTAGAGGGCGCTTAATCACCCTATAAGTAAATAATTAGTTTTGTGTTATATTTAAAATATAATTCCTGTTCGTTTGTCAAAGAAGAGAGCGTAATTGTTTTGCACTGATGCTGCTTAGCAAAATAAATAAATTAGAATTGTAAATCGTTGAGGTTTTTGAAATTGTTGTTCCCATGGGCATTGGCCTGCTTGCCCAGTGTAGTCCCGCTTCATTTGCATTTTCTATTTCTTATAACTTGACATTATGATCACACGCCTTTTAAAATGTTGGACCTGTAGGTGATAGTAAAATATTTTTAGTTCTAAAATGAACCTGAGATATTTATGTCACCAAAACTTTGTTCTTCACTGTGACACATATTATAAAGTATTAACTGTTATTGTCCATATGTAGCTGTCAAGTTTTACTGAAGTTGTGCTAAACAGATTATAACAACGCCGACAGTGCGCATGGAAGTCTATTATGTTTGTACATGCCTACAGCTTAGTATTCGGCCCACGCGCCACGTATAAACGGCTACATCCCGGCTGATGAAACTTCCTACTGGGTAATGTTGTCTCTAGGAAGGCTGCTTCTGAGAAGTGAGCGTCTCTTAGTATAACTGGGACCACTTATTTGTGTCGTCCTCTCACATTAGATGATCTCGAGGACTGATGCGAATATGTCACGTTGGTCTACTGTCTTATATGTATACTCCCAGACTGGCATCTAGGGACAGCGTTTTGCAAATGAAGACAACATTTCAGGAGATTACTATTTTCTGCGCAAGTTGTTTTCTTATTCGGTCACAACCTAGAGCATTGTCGTCGTCTTTGTGTAAATGGGTACTGAGAAAAATATAGTTGTAGGTACTATGATTCTATTGAAATACGCACAACCATCCAGTTGGCTATCAGTACTATCTGCATTTTTGGCGGTCGATACTATTTTTTCCTGTAGCTGGATGAGCGAAGAACATATTTCTTGTACAAAAAATATTGTTATATGGACGTTGCAAATAGTACCAAAAACGAAACTGGAATGCTATCCGTATATTAACTGAAGCATGTTATCCACAACTCTAGTTTTGAAGTCTATTATAAGAAGTTGGATACATCTACGATTCATCCAAAACACATTTCACCGTTTTAAAACTCTTTATGGATAAAAATTAAAATAATAGCATTAGGTTGAAGCATACAGCACCTCGATATCTCGACGTTTTCGATAACTATCGAGGATCTACCGAAAACACGTTATACGTGTTTTCTTTTCCGAAAGGGTCGAAAGAGAAATGAAATTCTAGAATTGCCCTATAGATATTTGTACTAGTGACCAATTGAAGTAAAAATCGCATCGATAGACTGTTGTGTTCGAGCTTTATTGATGCTTAATCGAAAACGCTCTTTACCCCTTTTCTCAGTCTTGGGGATAGAATTTTAGAAAATATCTTATTAACGCGAGCCTATGCCTTGAGGTGAAGCCACCCTCAAAAGTTCGTGTTTCTATGTAAAGCGATTTACGATTTGGGCAGTCATTTATACGTCATTCAGTTTACTCTCTTATAAAATGGGTGATTTTCAAGTGTTTTCAGTTTGTCCATAAAGAAAATATGATGGGAATAAAACTTCCGTGGAAATCGTCTATAAAAATACCTTTCTTTAAGTTTAAACTAATACATATTTTGATATTTATGAACGACATTTTGAATAGTGACAGAACAAATGCAGATCAAGTAGCTATTGTTTTATTTAAAGAAATGAAGTCTTAAAGTCGTTTTCGGAATAGTGGACGTCACGCCAGACTTTATGGCCAGGCTGTTAACTCTCTCTTTTTTTATTTTTTATTTTATTTCATTTTATTTTTCTTTAACAACCCACAAAATTAAGGGCGCTGTTTCACCTGAGAGGCGTGGTGTGGTCAAGGCTTGGGATTTATATTTTTAATTGTATTCCGTGGTGCTAAGACATTTTTAATAATGTCGCTTCCGGACAGAAGCCATTTTCTGCACTGTGAAGAAAATAATGCTACAAGAATAATAATGTAGGAAAATAATTATGAGGTTAAGGTTTTAAAATGTTTTTGATAGAGTTAATCCTTGTTTGTTCATAGTTTTCATGGTATGAAAATCGTAAATGATCAAATAACAATACGGGTCTTGCCAAGTTGAACAAAATTGTCAGTGCAGGTGGCCAGACCCTCGTAAATCGAATAGGACAAACAAATCTTTACCGAAGATTGCCGACGTTAAGGACATACAATATGACAATTTATGCAACAAAAAGTAAATGTCTTGATTAAATTATAATGCATTGTAGTAAGTATCTGTACTAACGCGTGCATTTAACAGTTTATTTAGTATTTTAGTAAGTTAATGAACTAAAATGTATACTAGTATTACGAAGATGGCAATGGACGAGGTCGGTGAAGTCGGAATCAGAACTGTTTTCAGTTCCACGTTCTGATGTCTTGTAGGTGCAATTCCTGCCAACTTCGGATGTCTTCAGTGAAAATAAGATTCTCAGTATGTATTAAGTTTGTCTTTAGATGTCTGCTGTGTACTTTTATGTCTTCAATGTGTCGTCTATTCTATTGTCTGTGACGTCGTCGCTGTTATCCTTTGTTTTGTCCAGCATTGTCTTAATTATGGTGCCCTGAGTTTTACAGATTATTTTGTTTTGGCTTTCAAATTTCCTTTTTGGATGTTCGTATTATTTTATTTTTGCCTTTAATTGTTGTTGACTAATTCCTTATGGGATCTTTCGTGTTCTGTTGTTTTGGTTTATGGATGTGTTGACTACAACCAAACTAGGCTTGTTTTGTCGTTTTTCGTTTGTTTGTTTTTTTTTTTTGTCTCATGCTAAGATTTCTGGGACGACATAATATTACAATGGCGTACTTCCGCAATAATACAGTACGTTATTCTGTCCCATTGCAAGAAATATTCAAAGACAGTATATGTACTGTTTGATGGTGGCGTACCTGTAATCTCGATAGGTAGACACTGACCCCCACCGAATATATATTTTTAGTAAGTCTCTATCCTTGCTCTGACCAGGGGGTCTATTCTCTGACTCCACCTCTGGTAAAGATCGTCACTTGTGACTGTCTTTCGTCAGCGACAGCGATTTAGATAGTCATTCTTGACTGTCTTTATATCGTATTCTAGAACACCTCTCTTTACCAGAATCTCTATATACTTGGCAACATTCTAGGATATGATCTGAAAACCTTCACACATCTTACTAATTTATATTTTCTTAGTTTTACAGCGTGTCTTGAACTACTAATTACCTAACTTTAGTTTTAAATTATATAAATCCTATTTGTTCCTCTTTAGAACTCGGGTTTTAAAAGTTTTTTATTATTATTATTATTTTTGGCGAGCCCCCAAATCCCGCTACGCCAACGTGAGCCCCTGCACAGTTCTGTGGGCCCTCCGGCATGCATGTTAGTATCTAGGCCGAGTGGCACGCGTGTCGTATTGAATTTGTCGTTCGCGTCGGCAGTCGAAGTTAATATGTACAGAGCTTTAAGGCTTCTGGCTACCTCAGAGCTCCGGCGGCAGCAAGGATAAGGCGTTACAGGTTAAATTATATTCCTAAATATCTCAGTCACTTTCAAACCTACATATATGCCACCTATGCCACCACTGACTTTATTGTTCAGTACGATACGGCCCACACTGCTACGGAATCTTTTAGCAAGTTATATCAATACCCTGAAAACTATGAGCAAATAAGTGTTTTCATGCCGATTAAACACTCGAAACCCTGTATTCATAAAATTCTTTTCACATTTTCGTTTACGTCGCAGTATTCTCCTCTTATCAATGCAGAAAATGGTTTTCATCCGAAAGCGATATCTCAAAGGGTGACAGAGCTATACACGGAATTTAGTTTAACATGTAAAACCCTATCCTTGCTCCCGCCGCACAGTGGTTCCAAATACTAATCTGAGAGGACAAAATTATTTATTTACGTAGTTTCCATAAAAACAGTGGGAAACTATGCAATTATGTTTACGTACACTCAATCTAAAGCATATACATTATATAGACTATTAAATTAATGCTACACGTAACTATTAAATATATAAAAATTAATAAAGACGAATATACATATTTAAATGTAACGTTTTATACAGTTATACCAATATCATATGTATGTACATTAAATATATGACTGAAATGTGTAAGTGAATAAGGTAGTGCAATAATATGCGATACAATATATAATGACTCAATAGATTCAAATACAATAACATCTAATACAGTAGAATGTAATACAGAAGAATTAA
>PNEQ01092838.1:0-13366 GCA_003012365.1 Medauroidea extradentata
TTAAGACTGCTTTTCGCATGGACAGCTATAGCTACTTATCCTTCTGCAGAATTAGTTCAACTAGCCGCTTGGACATTCTAACACTTGATGACTGAAGTACCAATCTTGTGTACAAAGAGGTTTTTCAATTAAAGTAAATATTATCAGTTACGAATAATACTCGCGAGCAAAGCCGCGGGGGACTGCTAGTACTATATACAAACTGTATGGGTTTAGTGATACCTCCATGCAAGGCTATATTGCAGTGGTATACCTGAGATCAACCTGTGGGAAACAAATCTAGACCCACTTGTTAACTGCAAAGACACGAGTGGCACCTCTGAAGACAGTTTCTTTGCCACGACTGGAGCACTCATCTCTTGGTTTCGCTCATTGCCACTACTGTAGATGCAATGCCTTCTTTTAAAATTATTATAATGTCAGTTACTGCCTGGTGCGACTCCAAGGTTGTGTTGGTATTGATACAGACACAACCACATCGTCTTAAGACCTTTTGTCGCCAACAGAGTATTTGCCATTCAAGAGTGTAGATTACCTATAAAATGGGAGCACGTTAGTTCATGTGACAATCCAGCAGACGGTGCTTCTTGTGGGCTGATACCCAATGAGATATCTAAGAAAGAACTTATGGTGGCAGGGACCATCATGATCTATGTGTCAGGATGACTTGTGGCCAACTAACACAGTCATGTTAAATGTACCAGATACAGATGTGCAAACTGAAGATAGAATTCCCAATGTTGTAACATTTGCCATTCAAGTAACCCCAAGCATGATTAGTTGTCTTGAAAAATATTCCTCCTGAACAAAATCTCAAAGGGTTGTGGCTAGAGATGGGAGTCGCGACATAATTCTGTCGCTGCGACAAACTGCGACCAGCAACACGAAAGTCGCAGTTCCAAATAGCTGCGACTTTGTCGCTGTTGAATTTCAGTAAGAAAATTTTTTTTAATACCTTCGTCGATGAAAGTAAGATAACTCATACCATAAAGAAGACGTGGTGAATCATTATGATGATATACTGATTTGACAATTTTATATTGTATAATTTTTTTTCAAATGTATTACAATCATAAACATTACAAACTAGAACCGATAGAATTGCGTCACTGTCTTAAAATGTATACCTTATTTTTGAAATTTTTATTCTGCAAATCGTTATCCTTTAAAATTCTCTACAGTATATGCAGAAAATTTTTTATTCATTGGTATCGGTATATTGTATTAAATATGTGTCATTTAAATTTTAAAAGTTATTAATTTTTATGATCTTGAACAAAAAAGGCAAACCAATACAAATTAATCACATTTGAAAAGCGTTCCCTCCTTCAAAATAACCAGAACATATTATTTTGCGTGTCGTCACTATCAGCGACAACTTCTATGACGCATGCCGTGCAGTTTCTCCTCGAAGAGCGACGCACTGTCGCGTGTCGCTGCAAGGTGTATATGCGACATGCCACTTTAACAGCTCCATCGTTCCCCACCACAACTCACGACGCATCAACTTGTAACAGCTGCGTTGTCGCGGCTAGGCCGTGTAAGCGACCAACTGATCGCTTGTCCCAGCAAACATCGTGCAGCGACAAGCTACAGCTGCGTCATGACCTTGAGTCGCAGCATGGAGCGATGTAACTGTTCAAGTGGCGT
The DNA here is from genome assembly GCA_003012365.1 of Medauroidea extradentata. NCBI lineage: Eukaryota > Metazoa > Arthropoda > Insecta > Phasmatodea > Phasmatidae > Medauroidea > Medauroidea extradentata. Next base: position 1,651 of record PNEQ01092838.1, read on the forward strand.
GTCGCATATACATCCAGCAGCGACAGTGTGTCGCTCTTCGAGGAGGACGGAGCAACATGGGAAAGCTTGTTGCATGTTGCAGCTATTACAGGCGCGGCCCAGTGCATCAAGCTCGCACAGAATACTACATTGAAATGCTTAGCCGACTGTTGGTTGTTTTAATTGGATTTTTAGATGCCAAAAGCAATACAAATATTTTGAGAAATTTTTATAATTATGTATTAAGGTTTATATGTATCACCAAATATTTCATTAAAATAAATTCGAGATCTTTACTCCAACGTACAACAAATTATGTAGTCTCATCCACTGATAATAGTCGTAGCAGTACGTAAAATAAATCCATTTATAAATATTTTAACGCTGAAATTCAATGATGGTTATTGTAAACGCACTGCAAGTTTTTAATCTGCAGGAACTTAAGGTACCGGAAGAGGGTAACAGATGGCGACACAAGCGGCCGTATGTATCGAAGTATTGATGACGCGGAAACAGCTTGTCGCTGTTTCGGCCCGGCCCTGCAACTTTTAGACACGGTTGCAGAAGCGACAAGCGACATGCCTGTCGCAGCGACAAAATAGCTGTGACAGTATACTTTCCCCATCCCTAGTTGTGGCCTACATTACGCGTTTTTCATCAAATTACAAGGTATCTCGATTGGAGCGTCAACAAGAGATCGTAACTACTTTGGAGCTGAAGTTGGCCGCAAGGCTGTGTCTAAAGCAAGTGCAGCTGGAGGCTTACTGATCAGACATTGAGAACTTACTTCAAAGTCGGGAACGCTCGCCAACGCTTATAGGAATCTGCCCATTCATAGATGAGGATGGACTCATTTGTGTTGGTGGCCGGTTGGAGAATGCACATTTGTATTTTGATCGACAGCACCCTATCGTGCTACCCAAGGCCCTCTCATGTAACCCCCATCATCATTGATTATTTTCATGTTATTTGTCTTCATGGTGGCCTCACTACTGCCACTGCTGCCACATGAACTACGTACTTGGTTGTAGCAGCTAGGAGTGCTATCAGAGCAAGAATTTTCAAATGCTCCAAATGCTTGAGGTTTCGAAATAATCATATTCAGTCAGTAATGGGTAATTTACCATCCACCAGAGTTCAACAAGCCAGACCACTCATACGAGTTGGGGTTGATTACGGAGGACAGTTTCAGATACGGCAATCCGTGGTTCGCAAGGCTCTCATTTCGAAGGCATATTTCTGTTTATTTGTCTGCCTTTCAACCAAGGCTGTCCACTTGTAAGTTGCACCTTCACTGTCTACTGACACATTTCATATTTTGTATCGCACAGTGTTTTATGCCAGGAGGTGTTCAGTGACTGTGGCACCAATTTCGTAGGGACCCATAGACATCAGAATAAGATGAGCCAACTCCCTCATTCATCATCTAATGCTCAAACCATTGCTACTAAACTTGCTGAAAGAGGTTTACAATGGCACTTCAACCCTCCTTCAGCCCCTCATTTCGGAAACCTGTGGGAAGCGGGGGCGTAAAATCAGCTACGCATCACCTAGAGCGGGTGGTTGGTCAACAGATACCAGATACTATAATTTGAAGAATTGTTAACTCTGTTCACTCAGATTGAAGCAGTTGTCAATTAAACACATTTATGTACACTCTCATGGATCCAAATGACCCTACGATGTTGACTCCAGCCCATTTTCTCATTGAAAAAGAATTTGTCACCCCACCATGCCCAACCTCACCGATATTCCTATGAATCGTTTGGACCATTATCAATTGCTCCAGCAAACTGTTCAGCATTTCTAGCAACGACGGTCAAAGGAATACCTTCACACATTGCAGCAGTGTGGCAAGTGGACTAAAAAAGGACTGTGAGCCCTCGTGTTGGGAATCTTGTGCTGATCAAGGAGGATTGTGTTTCTCCGCTACAGTGGCAGCTGAATCGTATAGAAGCACTTCATCCAGAGAAGGATGGGGTTATCATGAGTTGCCACTATCAAGACACCTAAAGGATGTCTTACTCGACCAGTGGTGAAGCTATGTCCACTTCCAACTCAATAGAAGGCATCAGCTTGTAAAGTGATTGTGACCAGAAGTGTGAAAAAAAACTCTCAATTTGACTTTTTTGGTGGGTGGTACGTTCGGTACAATGTTGGAAGTGCCAATTAGATACCTTGATTCTTAAGTTTAGAGACTTTTTTGTTAAGTTGGTAGACTTGACCGGTTGATTCTAGACTGCCATTTTTTTTTGGTAAGTATTCACACTTCATGGCAAGTGGTACAAGTGTGGTACAAGTGTGGTACAAGTGTGGGTGCAGAAAATTTTTGAAGGTTATTGCAGTTGTCGTGCCGTGCACGTGGACTTTGGATGATACGTGGTTAATTTTGTGGCGTGACCAGAATGTTTTCGGGCGAGACGCTTATGTAATCACACTAACATGCGCAGTCCTCTGGACAATGAACACTGCAAGATTTGTTCGGCACTCGTGTGTAATTCAGGTGATTCACAACACCATGTATGCACACACAAGCTTCCTCTCTCCTGTCTTTCAGCACCTTGCGCTTGCAGTTATCAGAGATCAATATTTCACAGTCCTCCACCTCCCATACCAACACAACCTCATGGACACCACACTCAAGAGAAGTGTGGTGATGCAGCTGGGCGGACTGTTAGAGGGATATGGAAATGCAGACGAGTGACGTTTCATGGTGCTTCCTCGAGGAGGCTGAAGAACCAATAAGTAGCGCACTCATATGAGGTGACGCTACAAACTAGGGAGCGAAGTTCCTGTGGAAATTACTAAAGAAAAAAACAGCTGGAGCTCCACACAAAAAAAAAACTACAAATAATATAAGGAACGTGTTACTTTAAGCTAGCTCCTTCCAACCACTGTGATGTAATCTCATAAACATATTTTAATCCATTTTATTTGAGGTTTTATTTGCATATTATGTGGAAATTTTTTATTTTTGTTGCAGTGTGGGAGGGAGAAGAAAGAAGAGAGTGCAGCATACTTCTCACATACTTCTGTGTTGTGCACACTGCCTAACTAAGCAGATGAACTCAGCATAACATTGCAAATGTGCACTTCAAGTGACCAAAGTTATTGAAGTATAGACTCCAATTTTTCTTTACTTCACAGATGGAGTTTAGCAATTAATAGTAGCCGTAGTATGTTATCATTGCATGTTTACATACATTTTTAAATAACCATAAATTGCTGCATTTTGGCTAAATTATTTTCCTTACAAAAATGAAAATGTTTACTATTTTATGGATACTGAGAAATAAGTAGTGCAGTTTCATTGCTGGTCTCGTCAGATCTGGTGTCGTTAGAGTGAAGTTCTTTTGTAATTTGTAACCTGGTTTGTAATCTATAAAAATCTATTTTTAACATCACCCACTAAAAATAATTTTTAAAAATTATGTTATAAATAATAATTTAATCTATCAATGATACTAGGTGATACAATGCTAAATACTGTAATAGTACTTACTCATCATCAATGCCACCCAACCAAACACATTCGTCAAACACTTCTGCAACAGAAGCTTCATATTGCACCTTCGAGACCAAGTCCTTCTCAAAACACTCACGAATCATAACTATATCACCTTTTAATACAGAGGGGCGCTTTTCTGCTAGTCCTGGTACCTAAAAGAAAGGAAAATAATTGTGGTTACTGAAAGCCCTTATAGTAATATTTAAATTTTCTATTTTATAAAAACATATTAACTCTAAAACTACATATTTTCCAGGATTCCATTCACTCACATGAATAACACAAAATAGCTAGTTGGCACACATACAACTAACAGTAACATTTTAGTACTCATTACACTTCTAATAAAAATCACGAAAACCCTCTACAGGCATTCGAAAATAAAAACATCCCATGATGCAATTGTCATGCCTACAAAGAACTGGAAAACTGCTACAATAATATCAGCATAATATTTACATCTCTAATAAAATTTTAATATAAAGTTACAGAAACTTCTCTCTTTCTGGCAAAAATAAAACATACAAAATAATTATTTAAGTAAGCTTTCCAAAGGAAACCTTCAAAATCAATAGTTCTTTCCATACACTCACAAAACACTTCAACAAATTTTTTAATCCTGAGGCACTTTGATTTTAAGAAGAAATGGGCAATACTGAATGACAAAACGTTTCTAGTGCATGTGGGCGAACAATATGTGACACGCCCATACGGTCACCACTATGATTAATTATATTTAATAGTCATTGGTGTCAACCATCATAAATCCATATATATATATATATATATATATATATATATATATATATATATATATATATATATATATATATATCTACGTCTTGCGACCACTCGTTCTCCTCGTCATTATATCAGGGTCACACCGAAATAGTTTTCACTACGGTACCAATATTGCACCAAGTTTTATACAGAAAAATAATAAATTGTACATACTGTGTGTTTGTGAAAATGAGGGAGAGAGAAGCAGGTGCAGAGAGTGTCTGGGGCCTCACCTCACCCCCGCTTGAATCACCTCCCTAGCAAAACAAGAGGGGAGGGGCTCCAGCCAATAGTTTTGTAAGTTGTCCCTGTGTATTTTAGGTATTTAGGAATTAAGAAATCATAAATGTTAACAATTAAAGGAACCATTTTATGTAATTGGATTAAATAGCAAAGAAAAATAAAGCATTATTTAATAAATACGGTACTGGTCGGAATTGTTGTCCTCAAGAGGCGGGGCCATTGGTTGAAAGCTGATTTCTGATTGGCCCAAAATGAACCGGAACTTGCTGGACAAGTAACGGGGGGTTTTGGTGCGAATCTGGGGAGAAGTAAGATGTCGTCGGGCCGGGACAGACGTTGTTCAGCCGGGACAGACGCTGTTGAGCCGGGAGAGGCGTCAGCGAGCCGTGGCGACGGGAGGGCAGAGTGCCACCGTCAGGCATCAAAGTTAGGCGTCGAGACACCTTAGAGTAGGACAGATGACATCAAGCCACGGGGTGAGATCAAGATTTCGTCGAGTCGTAGAGTATTGTGGGCCGAGGCGCCATCATCATTGTTGTTTTGGGCATCGAGGCGCCATTACGATTTCGCCAAGTCACAATGTATGTTGGGCCTAGGCACGTATGATTCGTAATTGTAGAGGAGATAGTACGTCGCGGCATTTGATATTCTAATTAGTCGTCGGGGTCTCCGTGCACGTGACTGTGATCCTTACGAGCCGTACCGACAATTCTACAACAGTATCGGTCCGCTCCGAGAGGACAGAAATGACGTGCTACCTGGGTAAAAAGAATTTCAACTTTTTCATTGCACTATCCGAAGTGTTCAGAACTTTTACCCATCAAACAATAGTCGATCAAGCAACCACAGAATTAAATACAAGTTAAAAGACAGTAAAATAGTGCACATTGTAAATATTTTTCCTCTTCACAAATTCATCAAAAATAGTTAATGAAAATTTCGACCTTGCAAACAAGCAATCAATCCTTTCCTTTCTACTATCATATTTAAATAAAGTAACATTTTGTAACAGTATGTAATTAAAACGTAGTTGTATCCTTAACCACCAGCACGGCATTACAATCTCCAAAGTTTCTCCACATAATATTTCATTGAATGCCACTGAAATTTACAGATAAGCCAGTTTATAAAATATGTTTCAGTGCTGTTAGAATTTACTGTTATTTCCCTGACTAAAATTCACTCATACCCACCTATAAATAGCTCACAAGAAGATTCAAGAGTTCTAATACAGTTTCCACTATTTGAATTGTCCCACATTAGCTTCGCACTAGTCAGTTGGTCGGTAACAGCACAACACACTGACTTTACCAGTTGACCATACGGAGAAACAAAACCACATCACCCAAGTTACCAAATTGGTCAAAACTTTTCAAACAAAAGTCTAATTTCTATGTTAAGAGAACTGCAAGATACTAAATCGAGCTACGTATAAGACAAAGCATACTGTTACCTCTGCCCGAGAATCTGCCTATGGCATGTTGGGAGACTGTTCTACACGAGATACTTCTATTACGTAACTTCATGAACTTCCAGAAATTATACACTTCAAGAATGCATGTATAAAAATTTTACTATAGTAGGTTCTACAATGGCAAATGTATTTCATTTTGGTTGTCATTTCCTTGTTCTGTCCTATTGTATGTGTTTACACCTCCACATGAAATTGCAGTTTCGGAAACATAGGTTTCGGGAACTGATATTTGAGAGTGGTGCAAAAAGCACGAAAGTCATGTTTCGTGGTTAGAAAAACCTGAGTTTGTAATGATAGTTTTCTGACGAAAGTTGTGTTACGTGCATTGTATAAACAGCGAAACTGGGGGTAGGGGGGGGGTTCCTGGCTTAAACGAAAATTGTGTATGAAACTTAGGCCAGACCTCATTTAAATTCCTATTTTGGTATAGTATTTCATGGGGAATGAAAACAATATTAATGGATGTTTTCAATGGCCATGCTGGATTCCTGAATCCCACAAAAATTTTTAGGAAAAAAAAAAAAACTACTACTATTATTTCCTTCCAAGTGAAAAAAAAATATTTCTGACTTCTTCAAGGTTTACTCTCTTGGACTAATTTAAGATTGTATTTTTGTACTTTATAATTCATTGGTCGCAGCAACATAACATCAACATCAAATTACCAAAATGGAAATACGGACAGCATATTTAACTTGTACAATGGACCAGTTCACCAATTACAGCTAAGCACTACATAACCTTGAAATGCTAACAAATTATTCACAGAAATATACAGCAGTAAAATCTGCATAGTGGGAGGCGAATGGTCTAACCATTTGGCCACCGCGGCCCACTTAAACTAGGGGTAGCATAACTATTAAAGTACGGATGTACTCTCCACTTATGAATTAAAGCATAATTTTTAGGTGCTGTGCTTAATCCTGATATGTATTACGGTAAATAACAGTTTAGTGTACTGTAATTATATTTAATTTTACCTTGAGTTCCAACCGGTGTTCATTGACAACCTTCAGGGAGACATAAGCCATGTTGTATTGTTGCAACTTCCTAGTAGCTTCATGTTCATCCAAATACATGAGTGTATGGAAATAGTAGGAGTAATCATCCACTGACAGCTGGTATTTTTTATCAATGAACACACTGGGAAATAAACACATTATTACTAGAATCATGAAAGGATACAACTAGCAACAACAATCTTGTTATGCAACCAAGAACTCAAAAGTGACAATCAAATTTAAAAAAAAAAAGGTTTCTTATAAAATGTTTCCACTATTTCTTCTACAACCCGAACATCGGTTCTAAATAATGTGGTCGGCCAGAAGTTTTAAAAAAATGTGCAACGCACGCCTGCATTTTGCTCTCTGCCTAACACCTGCCGATGTAATATCTCTTAAATCTAGGGTAAGTTTGTGGGTTCGAGCCCTAAACAAATGAAAGAGGTTAAGTTCCTGGCCGTTACACCACTTTTAATCCCGTGACAGCCAAAAGATTTGCTAACACTTTATGGACGGGATTTTTTAAAGAGTTCTTGGACGCGGGTAGCAACAAAAAAAAAGTTCACTTACAAAAAAAATACAATTTGTCATATTTACATCACAACCGCCATTACCACGGTTTGCGGAACTGCCAAAACGGTTGCAGGGAAAATAAAAAGGGACAGTTAATTAACTATGATGCCTATCGCAATATTTCCACTTCACCCTCATAGTGCCGCTCCGTTTCTTTACTCTCCTAAGCAAAACACGCCCTATCAACACGCTGACTGTAACAAGACTCGGGCGAGGAACTCGTTCTCACAAGCCACTAAGATAGTGGGCGGGAACTGGTCCCCCACTATCAAACATCCGAGAACTCTCAATTCACCCAAAACAAACCAAATTACTCTTTAAAACCTATGCAAACTAAAGTTGATAAAAAAAATTATGTGTCATTTTTGTTAAGCAAATATTTCACTTAAAATTGAGATATATATTAAATTTAATTCCCGCTGTCAGCAGAGTGATACATTATCTTGGAGAGCAGTCAGTTTCAAAGTGCGTCATTGCTACTCCCCAAAAAATCCCCACATTCCTAAGCCTTTTGTTCACCCTCTCCCAGCGCCAGCTTGTCGCACCTCTAGTGTCTCGATTGAGGCTGTAAACTACAAGTAAATCTTATAACACGAATAAAACTTCTGCCCACAAAATTACCAAGAAAATTCAAGACAGAAAAAAGTTGGCAAATTGAATAAGGATTAAACCTTATCTAACAAATCTTAGATTAATCGAGTTATCTGGCTGCCACGCATAAATCAACTATCTAAAGAATTTTCAAAATTACATAAATTGCATTGACAAATAGTTGAAGTCCCCTATAAACATGTGGTTTAATTCTTTAGGTGGAGATCTCTTGTAGTAACAGTTCTTCCTTGAATGTTTCAGGCAGTTGTACAAGTGCAACCTTCCATTGGTCTAAAATGACATACTAAAATATATATAAAAAATATAAAAGGAATATTACTCTTGAAGCGCTATTTCACACGCATTGAACAACAAAGTGAAAACTAGCTCCTCTTATGCAAAAAGCCGGGCAACGACTTCACACTGTAGGACATAATCATGCCCACCTTACACTTGCACATTAATAACTGAATAATAACCAACAAAACCGTGGTCCTGACAGATTGGGAGCGTTTAAATGCAAACTGACACATCTGGGGTTTTAAGTCTCCGAAAAAAAAAAATTAATTCCTTACGTAAAAGCCTAGGGCCCAAAAACACACTAAAACAAACCAAATTATAAAGGTGCTGGTGAGGCCAGATACTTCACAATAAGATACTGGATTTCTTCCAGATACCATAAGCTGGCTGTTAAGTCTACATTGAATTATAGTTTTAAGCCAAAATATTATACCAACTTAAAAAAGTTAAGCTTGTTTATGTTTGTAAGCTAAATGTTATACTCATATAAAACCATCTATGGATATCTGAAAAGGATGAAAATAAATGGAGTACACTATTACCTGTTTCTACTCCTCACATGCTTCATATCATCACCTGTTAATTTATCTCCCATGAAAATTAAACCCACCAGAGAAAAACCCACTTAAGCTTAACTTTTGGAAACTGTACATTATGAAATTTAGAGCAAGATTTATACAGTTTACGCTCAGTATGAGCACTTTAATGTACTAAGAAGACAAAGATGTTTGAATAACAATGATAACCTAGATATCGCACTAAAACTCTACTAGTCATCAAAACGGTTATTCAAGCAAAAAATCAAGTCAAAAGACCAAATACAATTAAAGCATTCTCACATTGTCTCCTCTCGCTTTCATGTAAAGTCTGGAGCCCAAACAAATAGACGAAATTAGGTTACATGTGCTAGACCACCCCAGAAAGATAGGCTGTTGGCAAATAACAAAATCATATCACAGCCTACATTTGAGGAGGTTAGGCTATTGAGGAATGGTCACCTACAACATCTAACAAGTTACAACTTGTAAGCTTGCTGTGGCCAATGACATATGTGACCAGCCTAAACCAACATCAAATTTCAATAAAATAAAACTTACAAAAGGTATGATAAAAGAAGGTAAAATTACAGTGAGCCAGGTGTGGGAAATGTGGGGATGCTAGTGGTGGACCTTGGGGCTTGTGCTCTAAAGGGGTTATAAGTTACTTGGACCAGTGTGAAGGTTTTAGGATTTTAGGCTGGATGGAGTGTATAGTTTCAAGCAATGGCTGTGTTTCTAAATCCCTCCCTCCAACACTTTTCACTCCCTCCCTCTTGGACATGACGGAATGATTTCACCGTTGGCAGTCTGGTCGCACTGTCGAACAGCCATAGACAGTGTAGCAGGGTTGGAAAAAAACCAGGTTTAAATTAAAAAAATCATTTAACCTGGTTTTTTTGGTTTAAATCAGGTTTTTTTTGGTTTAAACCAAGGTTTTTTATTAACTGCAGATTTATTTAATTAAACTAGTAGTTTTGTTTGACGATGTTCAGCATAGTTAATACATGGTGTCATTAGATCACTATTGCTGTTGTTCAAACTTTATTACCATCTTAAGGTAAGCAAATTGATAATTTTACTTTTTTGCTCAACTTTCTGACATTTTAATTAAGTGCAGATTAGTTTTATAAATTCTACAAAATATACCTAGTAACCTAGGTAGTACTCAATTGGCAAAATTGTTGAACTAATATATAACATACAAAAAATTCAAAAACTTTAACTAATCACACCAATGAGCAATGACTTATAAATGTCTAGATAATTTTGTCATCAGCTATCTTCAGTCTTGTAGTAATTCTTTTCTAGTTGTTACTTTTGCTGCTCACAACACATTACTGTTGAACACTTTAAACAAAAACACGAGTTTTGATGCTTTCTCTGTACCCAAGCGGTTACGTAGTTTTGATTGCACTAATCCAAATGAGGAGAAGATTCTTTCTACGCTTGCTGAAGAAGCTTGTGCTGTAAGCAGCTGTTCAACAGAAAGAAAAACTTTATCACTGAATTTCTCAATGCTGTTTTTCTGACTTTTCCACCACTCATAGCTTGTAACTTGTGATGTCACCTCATTCTCAAACAGCAACTCTTGGAAAGGTAGGCTTTTCGATTGAAACTTAACAACTAATGAAAGAAGTGAGCTAGTTGAATACTTCAGTTTTGCAAAATCAAGTGCCATTTTGGTTTCTTCCTCAGTTAAATCAAATGATGAAATCTTTGCTTTTGGATCCAGCATATAAGCTAAAAAATGAGCAGGTGTTAATGCCATGTTACATCTGTTTTTAAATTTGCTTACGACATCTTTATTCTTTGTAGCTTCCATGTTCATTTGAAGTTTTTTCCACACGAGTACCGACTCAGAAATAGTGCAGTTTTTTTTTTAACTTCATCAAGGGCAGTGGCAATAGGTTTCAAAGAATGACAATGTCCTCTATGTTGCGTTTCAGTGACAAACTAGAAATATGATTTTGCACAGTTTTATCAATACTGTCACGATGTTCTTCACATATCTGCAAGAGAGTTGCCCACCCCTTAAGGTATGTTTCTAGGCAATCTACCATTGAATTCCACCGCACTTCACTTGGAAGAATGAGTTTTGGAGCATCAGATTTTCTGTAACATGCATTAGCAAAGTGATTGTTTCTGAAATACTTAACTACACTTGTCACATGTTGTGTCACATTTTGAACATTTAAGTAATTTGCTAATAGATTTAATACATGTGCAGAGCAACCATATGTTATTATGTCCAAATCCTCACTATTTTCAAGTATTGAGCGCATTTTCGTAACATTGGCAGCATTATCTGTAACAACGGAGCGTACCTTGCACTTAAAATCTTCCTCACACTTTTTTATACTGTTCGTAGCCACTTCTTTTAAATAACTAGCAGTATGAGCATGACCAGATGTGTCAACTGTGTCTACTAAATAAATATTTCCCAGTCTAGTTGTAACTGTAACACACACTATTGGTTCATTGTGGACATTTGACCAACCATCAAATCCAAGACACACAGTTTCATTCTTTAGAGTAAGAGAACAAGTTTTCCGTTCCTCTTCATAAATAGTCTCCAGTAATGGACCACCAATTTCCTTCCTGTCTGGAGGGTTATAACCTGGGCGGAGTTCCTGCATAAGTTTCACAAACTGAGGATGCTCAACACTACGGAAAGATGTATTGGTTGCAAATATGAAACGTGCAACTTGCTGATCAAAAGACTTCTTCT
>PNEQ01092840.1:0-13367 GCA_003012365.1 Medauroidea extradentata
TGCATTTAGTGTTAAGTGACCCTTCCTGGCAGGGTTGCCAGATCTAAAGCCGCGGCCTTCTACTGAAGATGGCTATGGTATAACTTAATGTTCCGGGTAATGTTAACTTGCATTTAGTGTTAAGTGACCCTTCCTGGCAGGGTTGCCAGATCTAAAGCCGCGGCCTTCTACTGAAGATGGCTATGGTATAACTTAATGTTCCGGGTAATGTAAACTTGCATTATTTTCGAACGTTTTAAAACAGCTTCACGCGTGCAAACTGCAGGCTTAAATGTAAGGTTGAATACAAGGGATTGCATAGAGAGCACTTCACGCGGCTGTACAAGTTTCAGGTCTTATAAAAAAACTGATACAGCTGACACCATAGTTGTCAGATAAATGTTATATACAGTTTGTATTAAAATGAGTGCATATATTTTGGAATGCTGTAAATAATTTTCTAAAATTTACCATTTTTGTGGAATAATAATAATTATTATAAAGTTCATTGATTGTTGTTTAAGGAATTGGGATTATACCAATGTATACAAAAACTTCCGAAATCCCATTTGTTAATTTTTGAAAGGCAGGACATTCCTAACAACTGCTGTGCTTGTTCAAAAGATGATATATATAAGTATGTTGGAAGTATCTTTGATAATTTAATGTACGTAAACTACAGTCTTAAATTGATGTAAATAAACCAATTGTTAAAATAAACTTACTACATGACTATTCTTATCATTATTGAAAAACCGTAGAAATTTTTAGGAAGGTCTCATCTGAAACAAAGTTTCCCCAATAAATGTGAATTATAAATTGAATGGAAATGCACAAAAATTTATTTTGAACAATATCTTTTAAACAGTTAATTTTTTGGCAATTAAAAAAGTTAGTTTTGATAAATTGTTGAAGTGTTACAAAATATATTTATTCTATTTTCACATGATGTGTATACATGGTGGGTCGTTATAATATGCTTATCCAACAGGAGTGCAATCTTGAGTAAAAGTAATAAGGGAAACATATGTGAAACGTTGTGCCTAATGTGATTCATGTGCTTTGCCAAACGTGATTCATGCGTGTGGTAGATTGCCTCAAAGATGACGATTTGAAACGTGTAAACACCCGACAAAATTACTCACAAATGTCATAAAGTAATGTAATTTCGTATGAATTATGTGAGTCAAGTAACCACTGAAAATAATGTAACAGAAAGTAGGGCCCTTGATATATTACACAGGGATTGATAACCACCTTTTTTTAATAGAGTTTGTGAGAATCCGCTTTAGCAATTTAATATGACATAAAAGTAATCAGCATAAAAATTAATAAATAAGGTCACCCTGGGAAGTAAGTTATAATCCCAACAGTTTCCACTGGAATCACATGTTCAGTTGGAGGTGGATGTATGCACGCCTGGGAGGTAGGCAGCATGAAACACTGTCGTACATTGCGTGTAGTTCAATGAAATTTGCTTGCAACTTTATGGTACATTTAAACTTTTTGAATTTCCACCATGAATCACATTAGCTCCAATGTTACATACATATTTCACTAATTATTTGTCCTCAGGACTGTACTTCAGACAGGATAGCATATATTAACGATTAATCCTGTATAGTTCTTTTCTCTAAATTGTAGTAGTCATTGTACATTTGTTTCAATGACATCTACAACCTATACATTCCTATAAAATCAAAAATTAAATGTTGGTGTACTTTGTCTTGCTGAGCACAAAAATAACGGTTAGGCAAAACTTTATATCTAGATGAGATTTTTAAATGTTTGTTGCGATGGAGGTTTACAATTAGAATTTATTGGTTTGTGTGTGTTTTGTGTGTTTTTTTTTTTGTGCTTTTTTGTACTTTGTCATTCAACACAAGTTTTATCCGCAAAACGTTAGCAATGGCGTATGTCCACAAACCAATAAATTATATTTTATATCTAGAACCGGTGATTTTTGGTGAAAATAATTATGCAGCATTTTGTGACAATGCACAACGCTCACATCTGCACCTGTGCTTCATGGCTATTGGCAGAGTGTATTACTGCAGAGGCGAGGCTTATTTGACTGACCCAATGAGAACAAGGTTACTGCGACACTACACTGTGATTTGCGGGTGGAACCGCAAGTCGTTGAGAGCCAATCACTGACCATAAAACAGAGCTGCAGTTGGGAACGTGAGACATTGAAACAAAATGTTGCATAATTTTTTCCCACCAAAAACCGCTGGCTCTATTTATATTCATAAATGCCGGAGGGGACAAAGACGAGACGTAAAGCTTCTACTAAAATTAAAAATGCTTTATGATGAACATAAATTAAAATCATGCAATATTTGAACAACAAAAAAACTAATGCGTCAACACAATGAAAAATGCCAAAAAAATTACGATGAACATTTCACAAAGCAACTGTCACCAAAATAAGAAAAAGTACTCAACGCGAAAACACTTCAGCAAATAAATAAATAAATTTCATACAAATTTTATTTTTAAAAAATTATGAAGCACAAGGGGCACCCAGGAATTTTGTTCGGGGGTTTGATGGACAGGATTTGATCATAATGGAAAAGGTGATGGGGGATTCCCAAAACCTGGGGATGTTATGAAGAAACACAGATCCCCTCGCCCAATACATTTATGAGGGGTTCCGTGGGCCCTCCACAGGGGAAATTTGTATTTAAAGGTGCAGAATTGTGCTGTTTAAATGCGTCCGAGAGGGCAAAAATCGTCATTTTATATTTTTAGAGTACAAGATACTCCGAGTGTGTTGCGTGTAGCCAATAACAATCGAGCATTTCGTCTTTCGCCGCTAATTTTTGTTTATATAATTTTTACTCGCTGAATTTTCACGGCAAACAATAAAATTCACCTTCGTACACTGTATTTTCTGTAATTATTTGTATCTAAAACACTACGAAACACTTTTGAATTACCATTTGAAAATGAAACGTACGAAAAAATAACTTTAATTCGTAAAATATTGAATAAATTTTATAAAGTTAAGTTATGTGGCTTTTAATATTCCTACACGAAAAAAAAAATTATTTGTGGCAGTTACAAAATATTTTGTGGGTATTTGCCCTGCAAAATTTATTTCGTGGTCACCACAAAAATATTTTGTTGACACTAATAAAATATTGTGGCCTGTATCACAAAATTATTTTGTTATTACTGCAAAATAATTTTGCAGGGAAAGCTTCCTATTTTGTTTCTTTCAGTGTATGTCCACAGAAAACACCTGCTTTACTGTACTATACATTTATAACGTACTAAACAACATATAAATTTTTAATTAATTTTTTACTAATGTCAGAAAAGTATATGAGAGAAATACTTTTCAGTATAATAGGTTGTAACTCCGTACATTTACGCATGCATTTTATTGTATTGTAGAGTAGAAAATTTGTTTCACTCCGTGTACTTGTGTTTGCGTGTTACGCGTCGGTTTTCTTACGTTTGCGCATTTACGACTTTGGGCGTAGAGGCGATATCACAATACATTTGCCAGTTGGCTTCGCCCGTAGTGCCTAGTCGAATTTCGCCTCACACACACAAAACATTTCATAAGCCGTCCTCCTTAACTCCAGCACGTTCACAAACCTTTTAAAAAAATTACGGTATGCGTACACAAAACGAGCTTGCGATGACTTCTTTGTGGCACTCGCCAGGCGAGTGCGTTCCGCAAGCGGCTTTCCAGGAATTTAATTTGCTGCGAGTTCTGGGATGGCCGCGGGGAGTTCCCGTTAAAAACCAGACGCAAAAAATTAATGGCGAGAGGAGGGTTTAAATGAAGCGCTCGTCCTGACAAACGGAATGAGGAATGTAAGCTCGTGTGCGCGGCAACATGCGCCTATCAGAGAAACAAACCTGTAGTTGCACGACAGAATAAACATGGACATCAGAAGCGAACTAGCGTGTGTGTGTGTGTCTTTTGATGTCGACATTCTGGGGCGCTGATTGGCTAGTGTTGACCTCCATGTTGTAAACATTTCAACATGAAATGACGTATGTTCCCGTGCTATTCAATCAAGTTTGTGCGTGTTTGAAATACAGTTGCGGCAGTTATAGTGTTACATATGTAATAAATATGACAATACTTGCCATCTGTAACACACCAATTTGTGAGATATGTGTACAAGGGTGGATCAAGCTGTAAGGTGGGGGGGGGGAATTCCTAAAAATAGCTATGCCCACATCCCGAGACAAAGAAAAGGGTTTGGGGAGTCCGAGGGCTCTCTCCCGGGAAAATTTAGTTATTCAGGTGCAAAATGGTACTATTTAAGGCATTTTCAAAACAAAAAATTTAATGTACTATCTTTAAAAAATTTTAATATTTTAAGAATAAACTATACATGAATGGTTAAAGCCCCTCCCCCCCCCCTGGATATGTACTCATAGTCTGAAATATTTACACAGTAAAAACGCTTCCTTTGCTACAGCAAATGTTTCAATATGATCCACTGCAGAGTTACTTTGCTGCAATGGTACGTAGCTCACGGTTACGAAATCTTGCCATGCAGTGAAGCAAATGAGGAAAACTTATGCTTTGTGTCACATTTTGTCTTGATTTTTTTATTTTACAAGTTCATCTGTAGTAAAGATGATTTTTTTTAACGTTAAGTTTGTGTTAAAAATACAACTAGTTTCATCACAAATATTTCAAATAAATTATCACAACTACAAAACAATTTTCGTCACTGTTATTGTAAATTTTAAACAAAAATTTTCTTTACAGAAATGTAACTTTGCAGTGGCTCGTTTTAAACGAACATTTTTCTGTGGTTACGAAATTGGTTTTACTGTGTATTTCGTTGCCATCTGCCTAACCGACGTGGGTCAAACGGATATTATAATTGGATCTTTGTTTAAAAAAAAAACGAATGGAACAACTTACCTTGCTGCGCACAGCTAAAATTAGAAAGAAAATCTCATCTTAACTTGCCTCCGGTTTCGGAACAATTAAATGCTGAACAATGAGTAGTTGGACAAGATTTATTTTAGTCCATTTTTCAAGGGGAAAAAAATATTTATAATATTTGCAAATGCATGTAGCTAACAAATTACACAAGTCTTCTACAGTGGTGGATATAGGGGGGCAGGGAGGGGGGCATACTGACCCGGGCTCTGAGTTAGATGGGGCGCTGGTGGTGCCAAACATTTTTACTTGGGAACGAAATGAAAACGAGTATAAAAAAGATACAGTATGTACCAATATTTGGACTTATAACATTATTTGTATTTTTATTAATATAGTGTTATAAATACAGTATTTAGAGTTAGAATGCACACTTAAAACACTGCTAATGGCAGCTAGTAAGTACACGGTTTTATCTTTTTCTACTCAAATTGTATACGGTTATTACTGTTAGGTTGATTAGACTGATAAGCGGGCCGCGGTGGTCGAGGGGTCAGACCTCTCGCCTCCCACCAAGGCGATCCGGGCTCGATTCCCGACGGGGCCGGTCCCCGGATTATCGCATGTGGGAATCGTGCCGGACGACGCCGTCGGTCGGCAGGTTTTCTCGGGGATCTCCCGTTTCCCCCCTCTCTTTCATTCCGGCGCTGCTCCATACTCACATATTAGGTTTGTTTTACTCGCGCGTCTCTCACGTCTCCCTGGAGTTGGTGGAGTTGGAATAATTTTGACCCAGGTCAGAGGGAGTTGTACTCTTAAAGGGCGAAGGAAAACGCTTTACTGCGTGCGTGCATTTATTTTTGTAATGGCCGAACTAGCAGTAGTTATCGGGAATATAATAGAGAATGAAAAATCATCATTTACAAAATAAATAATTACATTCTGCTGTAAATAACACCACTCCTTCATCTTCGGCTCTGATATTTCCATCATTTTCCAATGTTGTTTGGAATAAAAAGTTATTCTTATCCATATCACTACGAACGTTAACAGACCACGATGTAGCAGACTGGCGCGAAAACGTCTAGCAGACGATTAGCCCCCACAACTCTACCACAGAATATTTAGGAATACAGAAGTGAAATAGCCGGCAGGAAGGCGGACTCAGTCACACACGCCAGCAAAATGGCTTCCCTGGCCGGCAACATGGCGGAAACACCTACTGCCAATCAGCGTGAGGCAGCTGCTCTGCTAGTCGGCAGCCAGGCAAATAGGAAACCTGTAGTAACATGCAGGAGCCAAACAGACACGGGGCTGGAGTCTACAGCCTCGGGCAGCCAATAAGCGGCCAAGTTCGCCTATATCAAACGAGCCGCCACGTCAATTCACGTCTGTATTACTATTTAGTCTGTGACACTACCTCGCGAGGTGGAGCGGCGGGAGCATGACCTACTTGACCTGGCGAGTAAAACGGACCTCCGCCATATTGTTTCCGGTAAGTAAAACGCCTAGGAGTGCCCCGGGAGCTGAAAGAGCACAAAGAGACGCCAGGTCACGGCGAGTAAAACAAACCTCATGTCACCCTCCACCAGCGTTAAATACCTAGATTTTGAACGCTGACCAAAATATCTCATTCGCTATTTATTTAAATTTTTAATTTGAAGTCTTAATTAGTTTTCATTGCAACGTTATTCCGCGGTGTTTCTACGTTGCAGGTGCTTTCAGCACAGTGCCAGTCTAAAGCGTGTTTTGCGTAGCGCCACTACTTAAAAAAAAAAAAAAAAAAGAAGAAAATTGTTTTAAGGTGGACGCCTGGGTGAGAGTATTTTGCAGGGCGAGTCCTATAAGTATGAAAGCTTTAACGACGAGACAGCGCAAGAATCTCGCCTCACCCTAGCCTCGAAGAGCTAGTCACTTAACTAGCGTGCAGACTTCACACCGACAACTTATCCTCTATGAGTAGACACACTGGTAAATCGCGGGAAAAGTTGATTGTATGCTAGGCTCCAACATACTATATATAACACTGAAGGTTTTGCACTTATATTGGCTGTAGTTAGAGACGATGGTTTATCGCGGGAAAAGTTGACTGTTTGATGGATTTCTATACACGCCCAGCTTACCAGAAGATTACTGGCTTTTCCTTGTACGTGGAGCTACTGCCCTATTTGACTGAGCCAGTAAGAATGCCGCTATTTTAATATTCAATGCATGTTTTTGGTCTATAGACAGCTACGTTGTGTCAGTGTTTTCAAGGCTATGTTGACACAAAACATTTTTGCGATGTACCATCATCTCTAGCTGTAGTTTATATGAAGCACCGTGTTCCTATTCAACAGACTCAATTATAACTGAACGGTTATAACACAGAACGTATGTGGTTTACCAGAAAACTGTTCGCACGTGTCACGATTGAGATACTACCGTTTATTGAAGACTATGTTAAATATTTTCGTGATTTGTCAGTGTCTCTATCTATGAGACATTCAGTACACAGTAAAAAAAAATTTGTACTTTTACAAATAGGTTTTTAGAAAACAATTTTCCAAAAAAGTTTTTTGTAACACTACGAAAATATTTTGTAAAATTTACAAAGATCTTGAACATTTAAAAATTTATTTGTATATTTACAAACATTTCTGTAAATCTACAAACAAATTTTGTATATTTACAGCTAATATCTGGTTCATTTTACAATAATTGCTTGTAGTGTTATAAACATTTTTTTTCGAAACTAGTTTCCAAAAATTTTTTTGTGAAAGTACGAAATGATTTGTAAAATGTGAAAGGTCTCCTAGGATTATTTTGTTTCAATTCGAAAAATCTGCTCATTAGCATTATTTTACTAGTTCCCAAAGTTGTTTATGATATTTGTAATCACTTTTAAAAGGTTTCTGACATCATACCTTTGTTATCTGACCCATAGTGTTCTGATATTACGTTACAAGAATTTCCTTGTAAATGTACAATTTTTTTTTTTTTTTTTTTTTACTTTGTAGCAGTAACCCTGTTATTTTATAACGTGCTAGCCGGCCGGCTGCGGCTTCGCCCGCGTGAAACATGTAAAGTAAACAGTAACTATGAGTAAAATATGTGATGAAGGCATTTAAGTGCGAGCGTACTCAATAAAAGCGAACTATAAATTATCTTGACTCAGTGCAATATGCTCGTATGATGTCGTAGTAATTCCCATCGCAAAGTCTTGCACGGGATACGAACCCGTAACCCCACCACACCAAAGTTTCATGGTTGTATGTCCAGCGGTTTGTGCTGTGTGTTGATGAGTGATTGTGTCAGGACACTTAATTTTATATATTAAGATTATTAAAGATTAAGGGATATTGTACATATCAATTAATTTTAAAATACTCTGCGCCAAGATTTTCATACCTGAAGAAGACCACAAAATCACCCATTTTCGTCATTTTATGTTTCCAGAGACAGAGGAGAAGAAATAAAGATTTTTGTCAGCGGCACCGAAGCATAAGGAGGGGGGCGGGGGGGGGGAAACGAGAGATCCCAGGGTAGGTAGAGTGTATACAGAATGATCACAAGTTCAGCGCTTAGCGCATAAGGGCGACAAGCAGCTGTATGCACCCGTCAATATCGCCCTTATTGCTCCTTCACGTTTGTACCTGTAATGTGCAAGAACAATTCCATGCAGACGGGAAGCACCAGGGTGGTCCGGGCTCGAGTCCCGCCATAGTAGATTTGATGTTCTCACGTTGAAATTGCGCCAGACGAGGCCGCCGGTCGATTTATTCTTCCATTCGGGGAACCCCCTTATCCGCAGTCCTTGCGTTTTCCGGAGTTGCTCCATACACACCTAACATCTAAAAACGTAGCTATTAAATTTATGACTAACATTCCTACGCTTCACTTCTTCAAGACGGGTCCTTAAAGGGGGTGTTCCCAGATAGCATGTATGCTTCCGGCAAGCCTGCAATTGACTTGATTTAGACTTGCCATTACAAGTCCTATTTGGTAAGTTTGATTCAAGCTTGAGTCAAGCCTATTTTTTACAGCTGTATCCTGCCTTGTACGAGGCAAGCTTGCTACAAGCTGGCAGCAACCTTGAATCAAACTTTCATCGCAAGCTTGCTGCAAGCTTGCAGACTTGTCAAGCTTGTTTTGCTATCAGGGTTAGATAAGTTTCTAGTATTTTCAGTTTATGAGCCATAACATTAATTCAAGTTGTATTATCAAATTTTTTACTTTGACAAGACATAGGATATATTCTTGATAAACTGCTTGACATAAATAATACCGAAATCTTTTATTAATTTGTCATGCAGCATCATTGCGAGGTAATCATAGATTAACTTCCAAAAATGATTACAGGTCCAATATAAGGTGAACATCTAACTATATTATGATCTCCAAAATTCGACACAAATATTTTCAATGCTTCAACATTGCTACATTAATCAAAAATATTTAAAAGAAGTTATTGCAGCATTAATTTTAGCATCGAGTTCTTCCCCTTAAGGGGCCTGCCTACCTGCCCTTCAAATGCGTTGCAGCGAGTTACGACTATTATCTTTTTAATGAAAATAATAAACGCTCATTATGTCTGTATATCTACGAAAAGAAATCACGCTTCAAACTATGTCAAATGGTTTTAAAAAATCTGCACGTTTGTTAAAAACATTATTTTCTGGCCCTTAAAAAAGGGCAAAAATGGCTTTTCCAGACTGACGTATCTGAAAAATTAACAATCGGAATCGAAAAACATAACTATAGAAACAAGCGTTAGACTTTGAACTACGCTGCTCATAAATAAAATAAAATGGCCACCGCTTAAAGTCCCATAGGGAAAAGGATAATAGTGAAGCTCTGCACGCAATCTGAGTGGATTGCACGTAGAGGTGATAATACATTACATACGTCGGTTAGTGGCAGCCTTACCGTTCCTGTCACACACACACAAACGCAGCCTATCTAGGCAGGCCACTTAAGGGCTTGGGCCCAAGTTCCTCGGCTTTCGGGAGAATATTTTTTTTAAATCCATACGAGAGTCAATATCGAACAATTACTTCGTAACTTTTTTGCAAATTGGTTTTACTATGCAATTTAATTTTTCGAGACAAACTGTATGATGAGTATAGATAATTTATCAATTAAAAGAAAATTTCGTTAATTAACTAATTAGCAACTATTTTGCAGTCTTCTGACTCGACAAAATTAGAGTATGCAGTTTAAATCAGTCATAACAAAGTTACGAAGCGATTTTACGATATCGGCTCCCATTTATGTTTTAAAAAATAATTGTCGTTAAATGCGAAGAAACTCGGGCCCATGCCCTTAAGCGTGTAGTTTGCTATTGGTGGTTCTGAATAAAGCGAGCACTTCTGAAACCTTAGTTACTTTTTTGCCTCTTGGGTAGTTTATAGTTTCCTGTCACTTTATAATGTAAACAAAGCTAACTAAGAAGAAATAAAAAAGTGTAGGCATATATATATATATATATATATATATATATATATATATATATATATATATATATATATATATATATTGTACTGTACTCACAAATTAACATATGAGGTCACAATACATGTTGTTTATTGTTCTTGATAAGACAGTCTTCAAAAGTGCTCACTTTAACGTCTACCCCCTATAGATAAACCGCTTTCATGCTTGTCTTTTGGAACAAAATGTTACGATTAAATTTTTACATTCAGAGTCGGGCATGACGTGCACTAGTACTTTGTCGAGTTGGTATGTTTAAATTGGCTTAATGCCATCCAAAATTTCTGATGAGATTGGTAATCTCTTATTACCATCTCTCGTATCACAATAGTGCTGATAAATACACATATTTGACATTGAAATACTTGTATTATATATATATATATATGTACATATATAATCTACCTGTCTTAATTTTTTATAAAATAATTAACATATAAAATAACGTTGTGAACAAATGTAACTAAACACAAAGTTTTTCGGGGTAAACCAGAGATCCCCGAGAAAACCCGCCGACAAGCGGCATCGTCCGGCACGATTCCGATTTAACCTGAGTTTGGTTGTGCAAAATTGAACTTTTGCCTTGTGAACCAGGCTGTAAACGTTATGCAAGAGTAGCGATTTAATTAGGCAACATCCTGTATAAGGTAAAGAGAAAAATTAGCGTCATTGTTACCCTTGTGATACGCCGGCGTATTTCTCGCTTACAAACTTCGCTCCCATTTAACAGGAAGATAAGGTACCCGCTTCTCTTTTTTTTTCCCCTCGGAAACGCAGGCTTGCTTCTTCCCCGTCCGGTATTTAATTTCTTTTTTATATTTTTTTCCACCCCAGTGGTTGGGTCGTGCCCAGATGAACCTCTATTGTGCGTCGCGGGTGATGGACGGGGTGTCAACGGGAAATGGAGACACTGCGACCAAGATCCCCTACCCTTTCCCCCTCCCTCCTTTCCCCTCCCCCGAGTATACGAAGATCGTGTCCCAAGGGAGCCGACGCCAGGAGAAATTCAATTCCGGACCGCCCTCCCGCCCCGCTTCCCAAAAGACACTCATCTTCCCCTCAACCAAACCCAACAACCTTCCCTCATCCCACCCCTAACAACCCTCTTCCCAAAACAGGCTGCCAAACGCCGACGAAACCACCCACTGTATCGGCCGCTGTGCCTGTTGTGCCAGATCACTCTAAATGCAGGATTGGATCTTAGGGGAGTAGGGTCGATCACCCCTGCCCTAAAATACTAAAAACAAAAATGTGCAATTTGTATACATATGATTGGATGTTGGTATTGTATGCATGCATGTATACATGCATGTATTCATGAATGCATGTATGTATGCATTCATGTATGTATGTATGCATGTATGTATGCATGTATGCATGTATGTATGCATGTATGTGTGCATGTATGTATGCATGCATGTATGCATGCATGTATGCATGCATGTATGTATGCATGTATGTATGCATGTATGTATGAAATCGATAAAGTCCGACTTTGTTTAACTTATCACCTTTAAACTTGGTACATATATGTATTTTTCATGGAGAAGGTTTATACGCTGTCCTAACTGGCCACTATGCAGTACTGCAGCGCATCAACTTCTGTGCCGTTCAACCGATCGTCATGAAAATATGTGTACATAGACATTTTAACACGGACAATAGTTTAGCGACATCAGTTTTGTCATACTTGCCACAAGATATCGCTGCTGTGCATCAGGTTGTATACCTATCATTCCACATATCGCCATCTGTAATGTACTGTCCGCACGCCAGGTCTGAGTCCCAGCGGGTCTATATTGACCTCGCGTCGCTAGCTTACGACTGCACGCAACTTTGCGATGCATCGTGGTTTGGATAGCGAATTCGTTTGCGTGTGTCGCTATCTTTTGCGAGTACGCAAAAACTTTGCGACAACGTGCTCTCAACGACGGCAGTTGGCAATGTTTCTGTGGATAAATTTCTCTCTTTCAAAAAATATTTCAAAATTCCTGTTTACAGCGACTGAAATTTCTCTTTCCGTGGTTAATTTCCGTCCTCGGTGGTAGTGCCACCTAGCCTAACTATTACGTAACAGTTTATATATGCTCCGCTAGATGTCGGTAAGAATTCCATCACAAAACCTAAGTTATTATAGCGATACTGTATACAAGGGAATTAGGGCCCTTGTAAGAAATTTTTGAAGTGATATACATTGAAAAAAAATTTCTAAGGATCAATCTTCGAACGTAATGTTGATCTTCGTGAGAACACGGAAATGTACACACGAACAAAACGAAATATATAAAAGTTGGCCTTAATAACAACTGAAAATTTAGGCACCCGTAAATAATGTGTAAATATATGCCTTTATTGATGATGACTTAATATTGTAGAATGTGTGGTTCTTCTGTATTACAATTTAGTGTATACCTTTGCGACACGAGTTAAGAGGCGGTGTAATTATTACATTTGAAAGACTCGTTTTTCACCCAAGTATTTTGTCTCCTTAAGTTAGTGAATATCCGCTTGAAAATCATACGTTCGAGTAAGAAATGAATAGTGCAAAAATATTGTTATTATAAAATACTACTTGTTATGTCTGCTAATTGTCTCGTAATTTAATCGTGGTTTAAGAACAACTGCACGGGAAAATTTTAATCTACTAATTTTAAACATATAAGTAAAGTTACAGTACATATAACTATAATTTACTGAATAAATGGACAGGGATAGTTAATTAAAAAGTAAAAAAGTGATCATTTTTCTGCAGATGTTGGGATCGGGCCTATGCCCAACTACTACAAGGCAACTAAGCTAACCAATACTCCAATATATATATATTTTTTTAGTGACTTTTTCTTCGTGTAAGTGACGTAATTGGTAGAGACATGAACTTTTCGCGAAAAGAAATTTGCCTCACTTTGTGTCAGTGACTTGTGTGCACGTCTGCAGACTTGCTTCACGGTCAGAGATTGGATGTTTTGACATTCGTGTGTCGTGGGGTTTTACACGCAAATCACAGACGTGTGGTGTTACAGTAACCTTATTGTGATTGGTACAGTCAAATGAG
>PNEQ01092842.1:0-13365 GCA_003012365.1 Medauroidea extradentata
TCCTATTTGAGGCGCTGGCAACCACATGGATCACGTGAACATCCAGCCGTCTAAACAGATGCTGGCGGAAGTAGTACAGGTTGACTCAGAGCAGGGCATACATAAACATGGCAACACTGCGTCGCTAGTGTAGCATGCATGCAGATGTATGGCCATACTGCAATATTGCCTGTCTCCTATTTGAGGCGCTGGCAACCACATGGATCACGTGAACATCCAGCCGTCTAAACAGACGCTGGCGGAAGTAGTACAGGTTGACTGAGAGCAGGGCATACAGAAACATGGCAACACTGCGTCGCTAGTGTAGCATGCATGCAGATGTATGGCCATACTGCAATATTGCCTGTCTCCTATTTGAGGCGCTGGCAACCACATGGATCACGTGAACATCCAGCCGTCTAAACAGACGCTGGCGGAAGTAGTACAGGTTGACTGAGAGCAGGGCATACAGAAACATGGCAACACTGTGTTGCTAGTGTAGCATGCATGCAGATGTATGGCCATACTGCAATATTGCCTGTCTCCTATTTGAGGCGCTGGCATCCACATGGTTCACGTGAACATCCAGCCGTCTAAACAGAAGCTGGCGGAAGTAGTACAGGTTGACTGAGAGCAGGGCATACAGAAACATGGCAACACTGCGTTGCTAGTGTAGCATGCATGCAGATGTATGGCCATACTGCAATATTGCCTGTCTCCTATTTGATGCGCTGGCAACCACATGGATCACGTGAACATCCAGCCGTCTAAACAGACGCTGGCGGAAATAGTACAGGTTGACTGAGAGCAGGGCCTACAGAAACATGGCAACACTGCGTCGCTAGTGTAGCATGCATGCAGATGTATGGCCATACTGCAATAGTGCCTGTCTCCTATGTGAGACGATTACAGTCACGAGTTTATGGCGACAAACGTTTGCGCTATTAGATTTTAAAGTCTTATGTTCAGGGAGCTGAAAAATTCCGGTTTAATTTTGGGCACATTTCAAACATAGGCTACATATGCTCATCTCACTTTCGTAACTGACCCTTGACTTATTTGACACATCATGTAGGGTGCTGAGCCAATGATGAAGAAGTAAGTGAATGCAGACCCAGTCACGTGGTACCATCATGTCGGCGAGCAACCATTGAGCAGGCGTGTCTACATGAAGAGACATATGTTATTGGAGGCTAGCCTACGTCAGTTAACCAGAGAATATTTCCTCTCTCTACTTATGTGCATACCTGCAGCTATGCTTCATGGTCAGCGATTGAATGTTTGAACTGCCATTGACGCATGGTGTCACATTATCGTTGTTGTGGTTGGTGCAGTGAGAGATAGCTGCTACCAGGTATGACAGGCGGCTAGGTAGATGTTGAGTGCACATCAGTGTGAATGTATGAGGGCCATGTTTGTGTGCTGGGGTCACAGAGAGGACAGCTCGTGGGAACATTGCCCCATCCTTCACGGTTGAAGGCGTCGCTGCTCGACCTTGGCGCTCAAGCCAGCTGGGCCCTCTTCCTGCCAGCCAGCTGTACGCTGCTCATGCTCAACTCAACACTTTGATACCATTGTCATATATATAGCAGCGTACTCCCACGATTAAATAAATATTTCCATCATTATTCTTGACAGGACGATCTTCAAAAGCTGTCGCTTTACTATTTTACAAACATTTATTCCCTGCAGTCTTCCTAGCATCTTCCAAACAAATGTCGTATTTACACAGATAAAAATATCTTGATCACATTGTAATGATAGTACAACATCCAAGAACTGCTCGCAGTCACATGATTGGTTGTTTACCCCCGCCTGCTTGTGTAAGCTTGTCCACCCCTGAGAAGAGCTATTACATGGCCTCTTACTTATATAACAGTTGGTACACCCCTGCAGTCGAGCACCGCTCAGCCACCAACCAGTCGTGTTCTATGGAATAATCTAACAACGCAAACTGTTAGTTAACTGTTACGCATAGTTCTACAAGTAGTACTTCTTTGAAATACGTGTTTATTTATTCCTCACCACCACATCTAATCTTGCCTTCTTTCCTTCTTTTTGAACAGTTTTGATGTTTCATTGGCGACTTCTCTGCAACAACTAGTACCCATGTATTTATAAACCACATGTCTGAGAAGTTCTGTGAGTTTATTTAGAAGGCCTACAGGCAGTTAGTTCTCTTAGTTCTCTACGTTCATACATGTGTTTTAAAAAAATGTATGGAAGTCGAATATATGAAAGTTCTGTTTAAAAAAAAAAGCAGAAAGGTCATTTAATAACCAAATTTTAATTGAAAGGTCGTTTTACATTACTGAGTTACACGTACGGTTATTTAACATATATGATAAAAATTACTTTAAACACTGATGTGGAGCATTAAAGTAGTGGTTGGTTGTTAGAAAAGTGATTATTATTGCGAAGTGAATTTGTTTTAATTGACAGTAATATTTAAATTTTAAATGCCAGTAAGTGCCAGTGATCATAGCTATGCTTCAGACATTTTTGATGTAATTATTGTAAGAAGTAATATCTTGTTTTGCGGTGGTCTGGACCGAGTAGGCTGTTGTGAACCAAGGTTTTCTTCCTTAGTAAAGCACGCATTGTTCTACTCGCGTAGATAATGTACCTTCATCTTTACATCCTACTCTTTGGAGTATAGTTTTGCTTTTAAATTTTGTTTAAAGTTGTTCGCAAAACTTCGCGCATGGCACAGGACTGTGCTGTCAACAGCTCCGTACCTTTTAAAAAGTAACATACTTAATATATATTGTTTTTTCCCGGATATTTACAAAAATGAAGAATCTATGCCAAAACCGTAGCAGAAGGCAGTTGACAGTAAAACGAATTAATTTAAAGACTGTCATGCCAAGAAAAATTATAAAACAGTTTATTATTTTTGACCAGATCAATAATTTTTTTAGTGAGATGAAATGCAGACATTGTGTTCATTACTTACAATGATGTTCTTTGTGTTTAAACATGGAGGAAGATAAGAATTTATTGACTGAAAGGAGTAAAAAATCTGGGCTCCAAAAGCGCTCTGTATACCTTCAATGGTCTATATAAAACTGACAGTGTATGTTGAGACTAAAATTTGGTTAGTGGAAGGTGCGTGATTAGCCAGCGCCTGGGTGACATGTCGTCAAAGTGAATGTTTTATGAATACAGTATATGAGGCGGGTAAGGTGAGACGGAAGGTAGTGTGGTCTGGTTTGAACGTGAAGATGTACAGTAGGCTACACTCGCTAGTTGCAGGTGATTGGTGGGAGCCGACAGTGGCAGTCATTAGACAACACGCTAACCTGCTTCCTGTTATCTCTGTCTACCGCGCATCAAGGTCACCAGCCAACCATCTCCCGGTCTGCATAACCTCGTCACTACATATAGTGCAGAGTCGCAAGAATATTTCCTTACAACACAATATAGCGGTCTGCTGGCAGCTTGCATGATTGGAGGATGTTTGAAGACGAATATCAAATATTCAGTCGCGGTGCTCCGGTTATCAATGAGTCAGTCAAATGGCGATACGTTGATGATGAAATAACGTCTAATAGGGTACGTTAAAGCTAGCAAACATTTAACTTTTCTCGCGGTCATTCACTGTCCCTACTCATCCACTTACCCTAATAAAATGATCTATTCTGAATCGTGTAACTTTAGACAATTATGACAGCAACTTATGGACAGTTGTCCTATTATGTCACACTCACTGGAGGTGCGTTGATAATTTAGCACACGTTCCACTGAATCTGGCTAGGTGTAAAGTAAGAATGTTTTGTAGAATGTAAACACAATGAGTACTCACTATGACGTGTTACGTACACATATCAACTCCTGTGCTTTCCAGAGAGTTTAACTTCCTGTATGCGTCCCTGCATACCAGTACCTCCTCCTTCCTTGTTGTCACGTGTGTTGCATACTTCTTGGTAATATGGTTGTACATCGCTAGTATTTCCGGGAAGTATGTCAGCATGACACTACGTACGTGCTACACGGGTTGCCTACCTGTCGGCATTGCCATAATGCTCCGACTTTACCTGTTACCTCAGAAACGGTTTGTCTGAGTGTGTTTGGACGAGTTCATTTTTTTTTTTTTGTTCCTCATGTCGTCACTGTTCTTTAATCACTAGGAAGGGTTGCTACAGACAAACATGTACATAAATACAAGCATAATAACAGAGACGATCCCAGTTGAATCTGGAAGGTCAAGGTTCCATTCAAAGTGGTTGTTGATTTATCGTCACTTTAACTGTTCAACACTGCCTTCACATTCGTTGTACCCATAACATTGGCAATAGAGACGTGGTTTCTATACATTCTTGATTTAGGTGGCTACCTGTACACACGAGGCTTTTCCGCGATTTACATTCCACCCTATATATATATATATATATATATATATATATATATATATATATATATATATATATATATATATATGTGTGTGTGTGTGTGTGTGTGTGTGTGTGTGTACAGCGTGTTAATGAAAGTATGTTACAAACTTTGTGAGATGATTCCTGATAAAAATAATGAGGTAAAGTTAAATACCTAATACAAATTTTTCGTTGGCGCACGTTTTCAGGGTCGAATTCGCGTTTGAAAATTCAATTCGACAGCTGAATTTTGTTATTAGATTCACTTAAATGAAACAATGAATTTCTGGGTGTGGTTTATTAGTAACATGATCTGCAATCTGTTCAAATGAGGTGTCGAATACACGTTATCTTCATTACATTATGGGGTTGTTCATGCAGTATTTTGACATAGAATTAGTTGCCATTGCATTTGGTGGATATTAAATGCCACGGTTTGTTGCGCAAATCCCCAATGAAAAAAAGGTAATCTTGTCGCAACACCCTCAAGTCAACCGTTTTCGAGAAAATAGAAAATATTAAATGTAAATACTGACATGTAGGCCACACGCGGTACGTAGGAGATTTGAATGAACGTTACGCATGTTAGTAATGAACGGATAGAGAACACTAATTTACGTATGCAAAGTGTTATTTATTAGTGTAGGTTTGTGTGAGTTATTAACACTAATGAAGTATGCTTGGTGTTTTTAAAGACATGTATACCGGTAGCAGTAAATGTCATGGTGATGCTCTAAGGCTGTACCACGCGGGGATTCATGAGATTGTTTCTGTGAACTGCACCAAAATAAGTAAATCGGTAAATTTGCCGGCCGTATTTCTTTAAGAATTTTTGACGAACTATCATGTAATAAAACGTAGTTATGTAGTTGTGAGACAAATATGTTGGCAATACGGCGTGGGTGTGGCGTGTATGACGTAATGGTGGTGGCGCGCATGTCGCTATGTAGGTATACCTGCGATGTACGACCTTGGAGTTGTGTGCTGGTTGGAAGACTAGGCTGGAAGCTCGACACATCACTCTCCTGTGAACTTTGTCGTACACATCACAACTATTGTCGTCTGTTGCGGGACAGTAGATAAGTTCAGTCAGTCTGAGGTCACATAAACTACTACGCTGACTCCCAATATCTAGGAACCTGAAAAATCCGCGTTTTCTTTTGGGAACAAATTATATTTCCAGCTGCTGTAAGTTTGTGTTACTTTCGCAGTTGGCCCTATACTCTTATGGCAGTTCCTGGATGTTGCTGGACCAATAACAAGACGTCAGTAAATGAAGGCCCGTATCACTGTGTCAGGAAGAGGCTAATAAACAGCTACTGTCTACTTGAATACATATATATTGTTGGAGGCTAGCCTACGTGTCAGAGAACTTGTGAATTATTCCCGTCTCTACTTGTATCCTTATATATTATAATAAAACACTTTAGACTATGCTTCTGTGATATTAAATACTCAGCACGTCTGTTGGTAACAAGTTCTCGAAGCCTCTTGAAATGGTGGAAACTACTTGACTCTTCCACACTGCTGTTTCTAGAAAACTACCAACTTAATCTGTAGAACGGAAATATAGAAGCTTCACTAGGACTTACGGGGGAGGATGGGAGGGGAGTTAGATGCTAAATTATATTTCTCGATTTTCTTCAATGGCTTTTGTTTAAAAATATTTTTATCAATGTTGCAATATTGAGGGATAGAAGATATTTGTGTTGAATTTTGGAGATCATAATAGTGTTATATGTTAGTCTGACATTGGACTCATAGGCCTAGTCATTCTTGAAAGTTAACATACAATATCTTGCAATGATTCCACACGACAAATTAATAGAAGATTCCATTATTGTTTTTGTCAAGCAGTTTATAAAGAATGTATCCTATGTGTTGTCGAAGAGAAAATGTTGACAATACAATTTAAATAGAAGTTACGGTTTGAAAACTGAAAAATACAAGTAATTATCTAACTCTCCCTCTTATCGTCGTACTTTCAACAAACAGTTGCAAGTTTCATCGCGTACAAGTCTTATCGTAAAATACTACTACGAACACTGAGCGCCAATTTACTGCCCCACGATTATGTTTTACTGACGCACCACTTTCGCCTGTGTCGCTTATTTTTTATTGTATCCAATGGAATAAAAGAGCGTCACTTGAGAACTTCTCTAGCGTCACATATGTTCCAGTCCTCGTATATATCACCAGGCTCGCATCATCTGAACTATTCCTACATAGGGTTATTACTATAAACTGAATCGTTCTCGTCTCTTATCATCCATGTTGTCATTGTTTTCGCCGTCCAATTTTGTCGCCATTTTTCATTCATATTATTTTGTAATTTTCTTTTATTGTTCTTGTTTTTTTATGTTGCCTATCTTGATATAACGACCATATTCCGTTAAGGGATTGTATGCATATGGTTATTGACAACAATTTATACTGACTTCCAATTATTTGCTTTGTTGTGGTTTTTCCTGCATCTCGACCACACACACTCGCAATTGTCTTATGTCCAGAAATACGCTTCCGATTCCCAGGTCCTACTGAAGTTAGCACATCGAGACCTTCACAGCCATGGACTTAAGGATGATAATGACTTCATAGACGTGATGACTAAGACGTGTTTGTAGCTCATAATTTAGCTTCCTAGTCTTCACACAATGTATTCTTGTTTTGTGACGGAGGCATCGTCCTGAGAAGAATTGTCCGTTGTTGGAGCCTGTTTTCACAACATGTTGAAGTGTCATGCATGCAAAGTTACTGGGTCTCTAACATGCATGTAAACACGAAGAACAATCAGACTGTGCTGCATGAATGTGACTTAATGACAGTTGACAGCCGAGAACATTTTGAGTGAGTGTGGCTTAAGAGGCCTCCCTACCACAGTTTCAAATGCGTTGCAGCGAGGTACGGCCATTATTTTTTGACGAAACTATTCAACTCGCAATTATATTCGTATATCTACGAAAAATATACACACATCAAGCTATGTCGCTATATTTTTAAAAATTTTGGCTCGTTTATTAGAAACATTGTTTTCTGGCCTCTCAAAATGGCCAACATTGTGTTTTTTCAGACTGCCATATCTTGAAAAATAGCAACCGGATTGTAATACCACAATTACAGAAACAAACGTCAAGGCCCATACGCACTGAGCGGTATGTGCGGTTAACTGGATATCTTGTATAAGCTGTGCAAGATAAGACACCGCATGTTTGGTACGCACTAGCACACGGTGCGCCTGCAACTGTTGCGGTTGTAAATACAGATGCAACCCGCATTGTGGCCGACCACGTGGTCATGTATACACACTGTCCTGGTTAGCTTCCGGCAAACTGCAGTCCAGACAACACGTCTAGATTGTAGCGGTATGAAGTGTGACTTGATTATTTAGTTATTTTCGAAACCCAACAACGTTCTTCCGGTTTTCTGACAGAACAATGAAATCATCTCTGGATTTCTTTCTTCCCTGTCAGTTTCTATGCGTGTTTCTTACTTTTCAATTTCTATGCGTGTTTCTTACTTTTCAAGTCCATCCGTGACCTTTCCCTTCTGGTAAATTAATCTCTAAATCAGTCGAAACGTATTTTATAAGGTAGTTACGAAATCCTTCAGAAGCCTAAATGCCTTAATTCAGTGTTACTAACTTAAATAATGATGTATTTCCTAAACAAAATTTCGTCACTTATTTTAACCCCTTAAGGTATTAATTTAAAAGATCGCTTGTACATCTGACTATTAATTATAAACAAAAGCCTAAATACCAATTTCCACATTTCTAGCATCAAAAATGACACACTTTCATACAGACTTTCATCCCCTATTCAACAGCCTTAGGGGATGCATTTTCATTTCTTTCTTAGTGCTCTCCTACGTTAGTGAACAAAACTCGTTGCCAAATGTCTTGCTTCTGGACCATCAGTTTTAGTTTTGAGTTCTCTGTCAGTCCGTCAGTATCAGAGTTTTCATAAGCAAGTTTTAAGAAATTGTATGAGATAACTCAATGTCAAGATGTCGTTTTCAGATTTTTCGATATCATGCTTGCAAGTGAGTGAGACTGGGGTAAAATGTGTTTCCACAGGAATCTTCTTTACCTACAAATGATAATGTATTGACGGACGTTTGTTAAAAATAAAATGTTAAATAAGCAATATCTGAAAGTCATTCTAAGATTGTTAGAAATTCAATCCTTAAAAAATTGTAAGGGTCTCAAATATTTTCCTTTCAAAATTTAAACCTTGTATAAGGGAAATAGTGGCGAAATGTATTTTCACATAGTTCCCCATCTCTGGTAAACCTGGTAATACGCGCAGTGCCGTCTACAGTACAAACTTAACAGCCGAAAGTAAATTCACCATGCACAAATGTTTTAATTTCTTTCGTGCGTAAAAACATGTAAAATGAAATAGGGCCTACATAATATTAGTCCCCATCCAAACATAATATTAATATTTCAAATGGGTGAATTCAAAATAAGATAAATGCCTTTGTTTTCAGTGTACGAAGCATACAACGTAGAGCTTCATGTGAGCGTCCAGGCTAGGAACAGCTTGTTAAGGCGTATGGACAGGTGCGAAGTCGAGCGGAATACCAATCTTTGATAAAATCTTATCTGCTCATCAAAATTAGATTTTTTTACCGAGTAGATGTTTTATCAGCGGACGTTTATTTATACAGCACTATGCGGTAGCATGCTTCACTTCCGAGTAAAGAATTAATTTTTTTTTCTTTAGAAAACAAAGGGCTTGAAATCACAAATTCTGCTAAATTGAAAACTGTAATTTCATAATTTTTAATATGATTATATTGGCCTCCATAATAATCTCATTTCAAAAATAGTCTTGATTTGATATGAAAATCATTTTATTATCCGAAAATCTCTGTGTGAGAGGTTTAGGATATTTTTTTCGAAGGAATGGTACTTCATTTTTCAAAATGCTTACACACAATTGTGCACCGTTTGGGTGTTCATAGTCTTGAATTTGTCCAAATATACAGTTATTAAGTGTCAGTTTTGTGCA
Source organism: Medauroidea extradentata (assembly GCA_003012365.1). Classification (NCBI taxonomy): domain Eukaryota; kingdom Metazoa; phylum Arthropoda; class Insecta; order Phasmatodea; family Phasmatidae; genus Medauroidea; species Medauroidea extradentata. The sequence goes on from PNEQ01092842.1 coordinate 9,368, forward strand.
CCAGTGTGAAATAAGGAGTACATGGCATCAAGAGTGCTGAAAAAAATTGTGATTTTGTTTCTGTGCAGAACACTGTTCAGTTTTCTAGTCACTAAAAAATAATTTACAAAGAATGAAAATATAAACATTCAGCTAATTTAGAATCAATTTCTGACCACACAAAGAAAAACAATTTAAACAGTTTATTTGTTTTTAATTTTACCCTATTTAGATTTTTTTATTGTAAATAAAAGAAAATTTCTTAGGTTTTTTCAATTAAAGAAAATATTTATCAGTTATGAATAACACTCGCGAGCAAAGCCGCGGGGGACTGCTAGTAATTTTATAAACGTACATTTATCAAATAGTTAAGTACTTCACTTGGGTACGTATTCTACAGTACAAGTCCAACATTGTGAAGACATTTCTCAAGTGTTGTTATTTTATGCTTCTCAATTCGTATGTGTACGTTAGGCTAATAACACACTTTGTATTATTTATGACTGGTATTTATATTATTAGCATAACAGCATATTCATAAACTTAGAAATATGTTGTACGTTGGTATGAGCTTAAAACACATAGGCTAGGTTCGTAGTTTGTGTAGGCCTTTTTATTGATATTTTAACACAAGCGTAATATTATGTTTGCAAATATTTTAAGTTCGTTTGTTTATTATATTTGGCATTTGACGTGGCTTATTTGTGCAATTGTTTTAGTTGTGGATCAATGTGATAAGCATGTCGTGAAATAAGGTCAGATAACTTAGACGTGATTTGTATTCTCAACTATTGATTTAGTTATTGAAATAACATCCGTGTGCGGATTATCCGCGCAAATTATTTTACTGTAAATAGTTGAAAAAAGTTGAAAAATGTTTGAACGAATTTTTTGGTTATATTTGTAAATACATGATGTGTTTACTCGCATAATGTTCAGTGACGTATAATGCCCGCTACCATATTTTTAAAAGCTTGAAGAATATTTAAGCCTTTTCCAGCTGACGAAACAGTTCCGCGCATGAATGGGTTAACGATATTGTTCTGCATGTCACACGTGAAAGAATTAACGAGGTTTTTCCGTGGCCAATTAAAATATTCGTGATTTGTTTTATTTGTTTTTTTTATATTATAAAATGCATGCCCTCTAATCATTATTGCGTATAATCGTCTACTGTGTTAATTTGCTGCAATTTATTGCAAGGATGAATTTGACTTTTTTATTTGTACAGAGATCTAAGAAAGGGTAAAAGTGTATTATCCGCGATTTTTGACTATCCGAGGCATCGGCCCCCTCCATTTATGTGGATAGTCGGGATTTGACTCTCTCTCTCTCTCTCTCTCTCTCTCTGTATATTATGCACTAGTCACATTGCCTATTGTTGAAGTTTGGCGGAAGGATACATGGTTGGTGTGTAAACAATTCCAAGCTAGAAGCAGAAAGTATCGAGTTACCGCACTATGGGTAGAGCTAAGTGTTTTCCGTCCATGGTTTAATAACCTAATTTTTTGATAAATTGAATTTTTACTACTGTACTCAATTTGTACGAACAGAGAACAGAAAAATTATAACATTGACATTCGTCGTCCAAGCGGGAGAGAGTAAAGTGGCGGCAATGATTATTACTGTAGTTTAACATATACCATTTCTGCTGTGTTCAGTACGAATATAAGATTGTTTCCAGCGCCCTTAACATAACGCACGTAGTCTTGTGATTATTAATTTTGTATTTGTCCTGTACACAGAAAAAAATCTGTACGCTCTTAAAATAATTGAAAAATAGCATAAGCTAATGAAGTAATCCGTGAAATTTTGTTATTGTTCTCTTGTCAGTGCTGTACACCTCGGCATAGTATGCGAGTGGCAAGTATTATGCACTTCCACAGCCAATAAAGAGATGAGGCACTAAGAGTGACGGAGACACGCGTATCGCTCCTCATCGACATTTTCCTCTAAAGTTGAAGGTTCCAGCTGCTAATGAAATTTATTTATTTTTCTTATGACATGGTAATTTCTTTCAGACAAATTACTGGTATTTCACTTGCGATAATAAAGATACCACAGCTCACTCGTAGTTCAATGTTTCTGAAACTATTTTAACACGACGAAGTTGTGCATGAACTGGTTTTACGTGAGCGCGTATGGATCGCAGAATATCGGGAGCAATGTATGAATCTTCACACCACATGATGATCGTAACACACACTGCACTTGATATAAACATCGCAACCCGGAGCAGTCTATTGAAGGGCATTTAACATTTACACGCAATATGCGGGTTATGCACAACTTTTATGAGACGTACATATTGTATGTATGAAGATAAAAATCCTGAAATATGATTTATTAATGCAGTTAATAACAAAACCTGCATCGTATGCTTCTGTTTCCAGCAAATTTCTATTTTTAAGGCGCAGAATCATAAAAACCGTCATCGTTTGGTTACATATGTTTGTGAGGTAGAGCTTTAATTAATGTCTGAAAAAAAAAACACACAAAATGTCTGGTCTAAATACGCGTTCGTTATACACGATGGATCCAATATTTATTCTTTCTTTTATTTATTTGTTCTTGCAGTACACACAATGTCAGCCAGTTGTTCAACATCTATGACCGCCACGTGCCACTCACTGAGGTGGAGAATAATAATATTAATTGCTAACGTTGTGTGCACGATGCCTATGTATGACTCAACATCTCTCGCGCCAATGTTACTGCTCTCAATACCACATCTTACATACACTCCAGGTGGGAGAAGGTCCCCAGTGTCCTACTACTATAGGGAACGCCTTCCAGCCAATGGAAAGACAGAACTCCGCACCTCGTTCTGTCGAACGTAGCACTGTCCTTGACCATCAATTTTTTTTTCCGAATTATGCTTCATGTTCACATTAGTTAATATACGCTTCTTTCACTGAATTTAAATATTATTTACAATGTTCTACCGCCGATTTAACGAAACATAGACAATTAAATAATTAACCAGCACTGCCATTAGGTGCTCTGGGTAGAGGGGCGACTGGAAGGAGGGGAGGAAGGGGGCCCCCTTCCCTTTTCCCTAATCACTCTGTCTCCTGACTTCGAGGCTCTCGACTTTTATCTGATATTACAAAATTGTTCATAAATTACTAATCTAGTCACACCGCATAGTTAACCTACATTAATTACCGTTGTGTGTTGATGGTTAATTTGCTATTGTACACGAGGTATCTACACTTACTATTGCCCTGTCTTACCTTACAATATTACTAGTACTTGTATGTAGTTAGTATGTGCTATAGCAGTTACACTTCGTCACGTCACAACTAAGTACACACTCTATAGTTGCTGTTCTTGTAGGAGCGCCGAGCACTATTCATCCATCTACAAACACACTCACGTTACGTACACGTTACAAGCAAAAACTGAACGACGTTAACTTTCTCGTGAAACATGACGGTCGCCTACATTATGCTTGATCTCCGTGTAAACGTGTTTGAAGAAAAGTTCACTTTAGAATCATTTTAAAGTTTCACAAATATATTTACCTCCAAAATGAAAGCACATTCCATATACTGAAGCAGTGGAACTTTAAAAAGCATGCGTCACATGAGTATAATTGTTAAGTACTTCAACATAATTAAAACGACTTGTTCAGCTCGTTATGTTCAAACTGTTTGGACAGGAACTATGAACTTTGCTGTGTAGCTGCTTGTCTTCTGCCCTCATACACGGGGCGTTCAAGTGGGGAAAAATTCATAATTTTATATTTGTATAAAATAGTGTTATTTTTGTAGACATTACTTCAGAGAACATTAACATCTAACGGAAAAAAATTAGTTCGTCTAGTTTTCCCGTAATGTCACTTCAAAGTCAAAATTTGCATATTTTTACTTCATACAAAACTTGAAAACCAGTAAATATAATGAAATGGAAAAAATCTCATCAAAACTACACGTCACCGTCTACGGCTTGAAGCATATACAAACACATTATAAAATATTTCTGTGTTTAAAATAAATTTCTAAAAGTACCAAAAA